>JAVKLA010000061.1:18490827-18543097 GCA_034782735.1 Sagittarius serpentarius | reverse complement strand
GTGGGACGCGTGACAGCAGGGACAAACATGGGGACACGGCAGAAAGTTTGCCTGCGGGGTCAGACGTGGGCAGAAGCGGCCCAAGCGAAGAAAAAGGGAAAACGGCTTCGGTGCGTGAAGTATGCGGGCCCAGCCTGGCAGCTTCGGCTGGGCTAGGGCTGGCTGGGCTGACGGCCCCCAGAAGGCACGGCCCCGGGGATGCGCTGGCTCCGCAGCTGGAGAAGCATTTCAGGATTCAGCCCGAAGCGGCTCGTCTTGTACCGCTGCGCCCGTCTTGCCAAGGGTTGGGCTGGCTAACACCAGCGTGTGGGAGCGGAGACAGCCCGGCAGGTACGTCGGGCAAAACCGAAGGGTTACCTCGCCCGTGGGTACGGTGAGGCGAGCCGGGGGGCTGCCGCGCCGCGCCGGAGGGGCAGGAGGTTTTGTGCCGGGGGTTTAATTTCTGAGGGTCTGGGGGAAATGGCAGGAGGAGAACGGTGTTGGGAAGTGAGCAGCTGGATGTGGTTTAAACACTGTCCTGTTAACAGCAAATCCAAAAGAGTCGAGTAACAAGTTCACATAAAAATGTCTCCGTGAAAGTGCTAGGATGGGATGACAGTTGTGTTTGTGTCCAGACGCTGATTTTTTTGTTTTGGGGAAATCAGTCAGAAAGGTATGTTTCTTGGAGAGGCGTTAGAATGATCTACGTGCTCAGTCACTTAAAGTTACTGTATGATGCAAAAAACAGACTTAGGGGAAAAGTGGGCCCTTTTTTTTTAATTTATTTTTGAACCTCAGTTTGTTTGCCTTAGGGAGCAACTTTTGTGTTCTTGAGGAGGCAGAAGCATCGAGTGATTCATGTAGGAGAGATGCCATGGGGCCCAGCACAGTAGAAGAAAATCTCACATGAACTAATTTCTACTGGTATTTCAGGAAGTTAAGGGTCTGCTTTTCTATTCGGATATTCTTAACCAAGTTTCCACTTTTTAGTGTCAATATAGATTAGGAGATGTTGCAGAAGTTGCTGAGTCCTGCAGTAAACATTAAATGGTAGGTCGGCAAGATGTATCTAGAGTAACTTCAGGAAAATGTGCTCGTCTCTAAATCTAGCAGACAAGGTGTTTTCCAACTGTTTTCTTACAAGGTACATTTAGACTTTTCCAAACAAACCAGCCATTGTTTGTTGCAGAAAGTCCCTAACTGGGAACGACTGATGTTTATTAAGGGGTTTCTGACATTGCGTTATCTGTTGTCAGTTAGACACGGGGATCCGCAGCTCTGGAGGCTGAACGTGCCGTTGCGACGGAGGTGGAACGTGCCAGCGCTTTGCTGGTTGCTTGTAGAGCAGCCTTCTGAAGACTGTGATGAGAAGTCCTTCATTTGGCTTTTTAAGGATGGGGGGTTATTACAGTGTGTTTCTAGGATTATTAATTTCGGTAGTAAGTGTTTGAGACTGTTTATATTATTGTTGTTCAGAGGCGTTGAGTTGTAAAAGCTCCCAGAACGTTTTGGATTAGATCCTATTATGCAATGACAAATTGAAGTTGAACATAAAGCTCTTGCAGGTCAACAAAACAAAGTGTCCGGAATATGGGAAGGGGAAATCTACTAACGCGCATGGACTGAAACGGCAGGATAGTGTTACTGACATCCTTCTCTGATTTCGATGGCGAAATGTTTGTTTACAGCACTGTTGAGAGCAGTGCAGTAAGGGGAAGAGCTTTGCTCCGCTGAGGGACAATTGTCTTTGGTATTCAGACTGTAGAGTCATCTTTGTCAGCCAGCAGATCATCTTGTGTGTACAGTCACGACTCAGCTGAAAAAATGTGTGCTGGTAATATTCTGATGACTGGTATAAGATGTGCTGAAGTGGTCTGCTGTGGCACATGGATTTCCTTTGGGGAGAAGTTTACTGCCCTGTTTGATCTCCTGATGATGGGACAGAAGGCATGTGTACTTAGGGTCGTCATTGTAATCATGAAAGATTTACAGATTCAGTTTTGTTGGGATGAGAGGGACTCCGGCTCATGACACAGCGAAGTTATGCAAGCAGTTTTGTCTATTCATTTCATGTTCCCTTTATTGAACACTGACAGATAAAGTAAATAATGCTTTTTATGATTGCTGTCTAGTCTCTCATTAGAGGAAAGCTTTTTTTTTAATATCTTAACAAAACTTTTTTTTACTGTCTCAACAAAACTTTTTTTTACTATCTCGGCAAAACTTTTTTTTTAATTAGTCTAAAGTGAAAAGAGCCTTTAAGAAGGCCAAGTTCAGAAAATTACCGATGCCAAAGCTCCCCGATGCTGTGGCAGGTGTGTGTGCTAACAGTTGCATGCAGCAAACGTGATACCGTACCTCTAGCTGTAGAAGTAAGGCCTATGAAATGAATTCCTCTTGCATCCGACATTATAGACGTAGCAACTTTGAAGAAATAAATGCCAGCTTCGGCAGGACTGTTACTAGGAGTACAGAAGAAATGCCCCATCCAAAGAATCACTAAGGAAATAAGCTCTGCTGCTTGCAGACGCTACATACCTAGCTGGAAGCAGTCTCCAGGCAGACCGAATGGGAATATTGGCCCCCTCCCATCGCCGGAGTCGGGTTCTTGAAGTGTAACACAAAGTCTGGCTGGAATCAAGAGCAAAGTCTGTTTTTCCAAATAATCTGCAGTGCGCAACATAAAAAACCATACTTCAAGAGCAACGCGCTTCAAGTGGCAGCATTTGCACTTCTGAGTTTCTCCATCTGAGAAAGGCTCTCATTGATCTCTTTTCAAGTGCTCTGCTTCCAGGGCTACCAAATTTTGTTCGCATTTACTTTGAGACTTAGCTGTTTCGTGAGCTGGTATCACTTCTTTCATTCCTCAAATGGAAATAAACCTCATCAAGATTTTCGGACTTTCCCTTGCAAATATTGACTATTTCTGACACATCTGTGGTATCGTGGTAGTTTGCGAGTGGAGATTAGAATCTCGATTTAAAAGGCTAGAATTGAAACTCCCTTATTTTTCCTTCATTAATGTGGAATACTATTTGTGGGTGGGTAAGAAGGAGAGGCTGAAATCAGAGGAGATCTGCTATCACCACACTCCTGCAGAAGCAGAAGCTTTGCAGGTTTCGGGGTCATAACTTTCATCCAAAACCCAGCGGGGGTTTTTTTGTGGATTTGGCAGTGAGCCATGGGGTTACACTGCCTAGCCGGTGACTTCACCTAAGCAAACCTTCTTAAAATAAACAGATTTTGTTATTCAGGAACCTACAGTCTGTGACATTTTAAATTTCAAGAGTTGGCAACGATCAGTAGATTTTGGTATTGTTATGTGATGCAGTAAAAGCCTTTTCAAGGCTCAAGGTGTGTCTTCAAAAGCTATGGGAAAAGATAATCCAATTAAAACAAAAATCCAGTTTGGGTAAAACCACAAGCAGTGGGGTGTCTGTACGGTAGTGTCCAGTCCACAAAGGCAAAATAGCTTTACTGCTGTTCCTAGAAAAATCTTAAACAGCCTGTAATGTCATTCTTATAAGAAGTCGTATCCCCAGTGAAAACAAGGCAGTGTTTCTCTTTTGTAAGAAATTTTGGAGGGAGAAAAAGGCCCAAATGAGGTGCTGGGTAAATATTTTACAAACAAGATTCATTCAGCCTGCGGAAGGGACCAATCACGTAAGCAAATTGTAACTATAGTTTAAGCACCAAACAAAGAGGCAGTTCTGCGTTACTCTATCAGAGCATAATGGTCTCCGGTGTTAGTGAAGTGTCACCACGATGCCGTTACAGCAATGGCACGAGCAGAAGGTCTGGTTCTTTTTTGTGCTCCTTCTTAAAGCTTCAGAGAAATTTGAGTGCTGTTCCCAGGACTGAGAAACTTGCCCTTTTTAAAATTAAAACTTAAGGCGTTTTTTGTTGGTGTTTAAAAATGTCCTAACAAAAATGTCCTGCTAGGTAAGAAAAGGCATCCCCCAGAGAGGCGGCGTTTGGAGGCCTTCCTGCTCCGTGGCAAAAGTTGCAATTAAATAATCCCGAGCAGCATCAAGGTGTCTCACTTTCTTGACGTTAGCCCAGCATTTAAAGATTTTGCAATTCGCAGTTCAGTGCTGCGAAACCTACAAACCCTGGTAGTGACAGAAAACCACATGTGAAGAAACCGTAGCTAAACATCTCAGAGCCCCCCTGGGCAGAGGGAAGGCCTGCTGTCTGAGTGCCCGCTCCTGAGCCTTGTCAGACGTTAGCACAAAGGAATACCGTGTCTCTGCTTACCTCATCTTCTGGGGTTCCTTTGACATCTGGTGTATTTTTTACCAGGTACTGTTTGCATTGATTTTTCCCTGTATTTCCTGCAATTTTTTTTATTGGTGGTGTCTTTCTGCGTGTGGCTTTTTCCTTGCTGGAGCGAACAGCTTCTCCTGCTGGCAAGCCCCTGCCAGGTCTCTTCTGCGTTTCACCCAGCTGCTTTCATTCTGCTCCCACAAAGAGGGCTTTTAAAAAGAAAATCACTCAATCAGAAGGTAGGATGAAATGGGCTCATATGGTTAGTTAATGCTTCTCTCCCTGTTTGCCATTTAACGGGATTCCTTGTTCTTTCTCTTGTCATGCCGCATTTTCCACGCTGTGGTTTCCATAATGCGTTTCTGCGTCATCCTTTCTCCATTTCTTCAAGCTTTGTTGTCCTTGTGATTGTTGCAGTTCAGCTTGGTTTTGTATCTTGTCTCTTATTTTCCCCACATGTCCCCAAACACTTCTCTGAGTTGTAGTAAGTGCATAAGAAAGTAAGCGAGGGTGAAGAAGGACAGCTCAGGAGCAAAGATGTGCTTTGCAGTGCCAGGGTGGAACGAGCTGGGAGCTGCACAGACAGAGATTCTTGCTCTTACTGTGAGGAGAGTGCATGGGGAAGTGTGGGGGACATGGCAGTTGTGAAATAGCCCCTCCATAGCCAACAGCACGATTTAGGGAGTCGCTGTCAGGCTCAAAGAGAAAATTTCTGTCTCTTCCACAGTGGAAAGTTGGCAGCTCCGCTCGTGGGCTCCACTTACGGTGCTATTGCTATTCGGAGGAACGGCTGCTATCCCGCATCAGCCCACCCTTCTCTCCAGGCCTTGCTGAGATCAGGCTTAAACGCTGGAAAGCTACAGCGACTGCCGTGCTGCAGAGCTGCCGACTGCGCTCCCCTTGCAGCTTCTGCCGCCTACACGAACATGCTCTGCCGAAGGTCGCTGCCTTGTCCCAGAAGGAGGATGAGGGTGTCAGATCAGACCTCCCCGGCCCTTATTTCTTAACCTGCCTTTGCAGTAAAGAGTTAGCTTGTTTTTCCTATTGAAGGACTGTTGTTTAGTTAGACACTGGAAGCTGTGTGGGCATCTCTGTTTGCCAAAACTAAAAATGCCGAATTGAAATATAACATTAGTTTTTGCTTTGCGAAGGGCACAAAAAACAAAAACCGTGTGATTACAGCCATTCCCATTTTTCTAAAGGATAGCTATCATCAGGAGAGCATCAACAACATGCAAGTTGACCATCTGTAGCATTTGCGGAGTATTACAGGAACCGTGACCAGCAAACAGATTCTGTCCTCACTTTCCAGCTCCTCCCTTTCCCTCAAAAGATTGCATCCATTTTGATGATGTGCTACCACTGAATCTAAACAGAGATAGTCAAAACAAAGTGTACTATTCATAAGTCAGCTGTTTCTGCCGGTCTGACAGTAAAAATAGTTCCCCTCAGGTTAGGAATGAATACATCTCTTTGGCTTCTTGGCATCAGGCCTGGTAAAAACTTCAATAAGCGGAGATTAGCAACGAAGTTTCAGATGTGGTATACAGTCTTGTATTACTCTGTTTAATCCAGCATCAGTTTTAATTAGCAACCCCTGTTAAGATCGTGTGATATGCTGTTTGGTAACAGTACTTGATGGAAGGAAATGACAGTGGTCGCTTTGCGGTAATGAATCTCCCACCTATGGCATTTTTCAGTCGTGGTGCATGTGTGTTAACCGTGTGGCCCTGCTTTACCTCCAGTCTGGGGTCTACGGGCTGCCCTCCGGCAGCGCGGTGTTGGGAGGCAATGGGACTCTCTGCCCGCAGCAGTCGTGCTGGCGTACGCTCTTGAGCATCGTCAGGAGAAGGCTGTACTCGCTCTGACAGCAGACACAGTCTGCAGCCACTCTTGCTTTTGAGGAGCCTGCGGGACGATCTGGAGTGACATGAATTCTGGATCCAAGCCTGGGCTCAGCCAGCCTGTTCCTATTCATTTGAAATTGTACCTGGACACCGTACCATGCCCTTTTTTCTTCTAGCGACAGCTGGGCAACTTGTATTCTGCCCGCCTATACAGACAGCTCATTGTATCAAGAAACATATTTGGCTTTGTGCAATACTATTTTGCATGTCTGTGATGAAGTCATGAGGTCTGATCACTGGTTTGAAACTGAGGTTCCCAGGATGGAGTTTGTAGCCGTGCCCACCTCCTTGGGCAGACATCGCTAGTGGTACTTGCAAGATCCCCAGCAATGGCCTCTTCACAACTCCGTTGCAACATCCCCTGGCAGGACCTCGGGCCTGGCTCCTGCAGGATCCGTGCTGCTCTGGGCTCCTCTAGCAGGGACGAGTTTTTCTGCAGATCCAGAAGCAAAAGAGCAGTTTTCCCTGCCACTTTGGCTGAGACAGGTAGTGAAGCCTCTTCTTCCTCTCCCTGGCATGGGGGCTTGTATGAGATTCTGTAAGCATCTTTCCCTGCTCGGTCAAGGGACGCGGATCCTGCTGGGAATGGGTTAAATAGGTTCTGCTACAGCAAATGCTTCTTTGTCAGGGAGAGGTGGGAGTGGCTCTCTAAAAAGAGGATCTAGGGTGTGGGTTGAGTCCTCCTGAGGGAGGAACCCGAGGAACAGCTAAGCCTGGGAAAGCCAGAGCCCAGACGAATTGTGTTGGCCAAAGTTGCTAGTTTCTCTCTCAAAGCCACGCCTCGGGAAGGAGGTGGAGTGAGTCCGGCCTGAAACATGCAGATTTTGTTTTAGGTCAGGTTGGTGAAAGCATCTGCGTCTAGTCACATCAGGGACCGTGTGCGGAAGCTGCGTGTGATTCTTGCTGTGCTGCAGATAGACCCAAGGTGGTTAGCTGGCGGGTGGCGGGAATACGCCGTGAACACAGAGCTGTGAGCCGAGGGGATGCATCCTTTTACCGTGTTGCAGTGATGTGAGCGCATAGGTCCCTCTAATAGCTGGAAAAACCCCCGTGATCGTTCCTGTTTGTGTATTTATTTTTGTAGGGCAGCCTCTTGTTGCTTGAAAGAGCACTACAGAAGTGGCTATTTTTGTACTTCTCTGTTCATCTGTTTGCCTCACAGCTGGGATGGTTGTACTTTAGGGGTGGAATACAGCTTAGCCTTTCCAAGCGTGGCTCGGAAAAAACAGATGGTTCCTGTCTCCACTGCCGCTGCTCCCATATGCCACATTTCCAACAGCAGGACATCAGTGCTGGCACACAGGCCCTGGACTGTGCACGGGGGTGGCCCTGCGGGGCTCTTTGCCTCTCCAGTGTCTGCGTGCTGTTTGTGAAGCTGTCAGGAGAGCTGGCCACACAAGCCTTAACGTCGAGGGGAAGCACATGGCTCCTCCTCAGCACCTGCCTGCAGCCCAGTGCCGGCACCCTGGCGTCTTGCTGGCAGCGGGGACCAGCACGCTGTCAGTACGGGAATGTTCACGGGTTTTGCCTCATGGGTTGCTTCTGTGCTATTGCTTAATGGCTTTCACATGTGGAGGCTGCGTAGCTGTTTGCGAGCAGAGAGAACCATCTGAGCCACGCTCTTCAGCCAGTGCCAGCCAGTCCGTGGGGTGATAAGAATAATAATCATGGGCCCCATCCTGCGACGTGTGCTCCCAGCGCAGAGGGTGTGTGCTGCATTTCCTCTCCTGGGGCTTAGAGAGCTGAGGGAAGAGCTGGAAACCGCAATGAGATGCAGAGTAGAGAGTCTCTGAGAAAAGTGTTGCAGCCACATTCCCTCTACTTAGCTGTTTTCTTTACTGCCTCAGACACCTCTGTTTCAGCTGCATTTTCTTCCTCAGAAAGAAGAGTGGGACAGAGTTTTTGGGTTAGTGTCTTGCCTTGTCACCCACAGACAGATGCTTGCACAGGAGCATTGTGAAGACCTTGTGAAAGGGTTTGTCCTCTGCCCGAGCCGGTGCAGAGAGCATTGTATGCTGCCTGGAGTGTGGAGCTAGCCCTTGGCAGAGAGTTGTGTTTCACCCCTCCCCAGATGAAAAGGATTGGAAAGCCTTCTGGAAAGAGTGAGTTTTCGAAAGGAGGGGTTTGGATATGGAAAGAGCAATCAACTGGCACCTTTAATATTTTGTATTGCTGTACCACCTCTGGGATCTCGTAGCTTAGGCACAGTACAGACGCAGCAAAGAGACAGCTCTTACCCAAGACCCGCAGGTGGTCCAAGCCATCCTGCAAAAGCATAAGCTTGGAATATGGGCACTTGCCTTTGAGATGTTAGCAGAGCTGCTGCCGTTCCGGTCTCATAAATGATTCCAGTAGGCCATGTAGTGACTCCTCAGTGATTTGTGTCACGAAACTGCCCTTGCACCTAAGCATAGCACAATAAAAAAGAAATCTTCTCCTATTTCCTAAACCAAAACAAAGCACTCATCTGAAATATGATGCAGGGTGATTCCCTGGGAGAAGAGTTTCCATTGGAAAATATCTTGGCTCCCGACCAACCCTCTGTAAAGCAGTTGTAGAGGGCGGCTCATTATTGCTACCTGGGTGATTTTCTAGAAGAGGACTGTTATGTAAGGAACAAGTTGGTGAAGCCATTAGTGGGGATCCCTTCTCAGCTACTTCACTACATAGTCAAAAAAAAAAAAAAAAGGTTCCCTGTCCTCCCGGACTCAGGAGGCGACTGCAAGTAGAGAGCCACTGAAATGAACAGTGACGTTGGCCAGAGATTCATAAGTAATGAATTAAATCTGTGCAGAGCAAAGGTTTCTATCAGAGTGTGGGAACATTATTTTACTCCTACAGAGGGAAAACATGAAGTCACTGACTTTATAGACTGAACTCTGCCTAGATTTGCAGCCTCTGATTGCATAGATCAGTGCAGTTTATATCGGAAGGCTTAAAAAATTTAGTAGACAAAACTGAGGTGGTAAGACAAAAGCTAGAAGAGGCCAAGGGTTAGACTGTGTTAGTCTTTCAGTTGCATTAAGAAAATTCACTGCAGCTAATGTATGTGGTGGATTGTGTTCATACCAGCAGTAAGTAATGGCTTTACTTAAGGAAAAGAAAAAAAGAAAACTGCTGCCCCTTTGTGCAGTAAAGCTGTTACAGGGCATAGCACATGTTAGGACAGCACCATGGAAACAAAGCTTAAGCTGTCTGGGTGGTACTTGAGGCTCTGCTAGACTGACACAACACAATTCCCAACTTTTAATTTAGAGAGAAGACACACCCTGTTTTTTGCAGGGAGTGCCAGGAGCATCACTGCCTCTTGAATCTGTGTTTCATACAGCACAAAATAACTTCAGTAGCCCAAAAGCCAGACCCTGAACTCTGAGACCCTTGGCCCTCACTGGTTTCCCTCTTGTCACTCATTGCACCCAGCCATTTCTTGGAAAGCTTTCTGCCTTTCAGGTGCTTGCAGGAGAGTAGGCTGTCAAGACAGCAGTGTCACTGTCCTTGGATAATTTAATTTCTGGTTACGTGCACAGACTGCATCTGATACAGACACCAATTTAAGTTGCATTACCTTGGATTTGCTTTGTGCTGAGTGTAGTGACCCATGTTATGCAGCCAGTCAGACTGGAGTATTACTCTCTGGCATAATTTGGAATTTGCAGCGTTTAAAGCATTAATTACTGCTAGCCATCAGCTCTCTGAAACAAGCCAGCAAAGCTCACTGCTGCATTCTGTCTTCCTGTGGATTAGCTGTGACACATCCAAGCCTGTAGCTTGATCCCATAACTTCAGAGAGAACTGGGAGAGGAGACTTAAGTTTGAAAATTAATCTCCAACACCCCCACTCCCACAGGACGCAAAGCTTCCCCCAAAGTAGAAGCACTCTCTAGCTGCTTGGGAAAGACATTTCATAAGTCATCGGAGAGACTTGGAGAGACTTGGATCTTTTGAGAGCGTGCGGCCCTGCTCCAGATCCTTTCCTCTTGCAGGTGATGGGTCTGATCAGCAACATGGAGCACCTTTTTCTCCATGTGCAGACTGACCACAACTCCTCTTCATTCCCATAGAGAGGAGAAGTGGCAGTGGAGTTGGTGTCGTGTTTATTGGCTTGCTCTGCAGTTCCTGGAAACTGCTAAATTCTGCAGCAGCCATGGAGGCTGCGTACACTGTGCTTAAGACCAGGATTTGCTTCCCCCTCTGTCCTTCTGCCCTCCACGATCAGGGAATTGAAGTGCATACCTTAGTTTGGGAAGAAAGCCGAGCTACTGGGGGCAGTGTTGTCTAACAGCTGTAACACAGAGGGGAAAGCGGGACTTCTTGGTTTTGTTTTCAGTTCTGACCCTGGTTGTGTGGGCTGGGCTGTCATTGATTCATCTGCACTCAGTTTCCCCTGTCTGAGCAATGGGGCTGGTGCTTACTTGCCTCACGGGAGTATTGTAGTGGTTATTTATGGGAATTAAATGCTTGTGGAGGGCTTAAATGCTTGGCTGCTGGATAAATGCCCTGGATTTCTAATTCCTACTTGCCTGGTGCGCTGCCATCCTTGTGAGAAGGCAGCAAAACGTTATCCTGTACCAACTCTCGGGAAGCTAAATCTTCACTCTGAGCAAGGTAAAGGGCAGGGCAGCAAAACACACACGCGTACTCGTTTTGACAGGCTTGTCAGTAACCTTGGTCCTGCTTTCCCACTCCTGCTTGTGCTTCAACCTCTTCTTGCCATCGTCCTCCAAACTAAACACACAACCTTGTGCTTCACTGGTACATAGCAGGTACCGGAGCCAGCAGGATCTCACTGTGCTATCAGTTAGAGAACCATTTGTTTTTCTTTTAAAGCATGTGAAAAAAGAAAAGTTTTGTTTTCTGCTTTATGTTTTGTTTCAAGGCAGTGCCATCAGTTTCCCAAACAGAGACATCTCGGCCCCGAATGGGAAGTCAGAGCTGACTCCAGCCCAGGGTGCCAGCTCCTGAGAGAAACGTGGCTGCTCCCTGTGGGCTCCTCAGAGCAGAAGGACATGGGGCTGGGAGCATTTCCCTCACCAGTAACCAGCCTGGGGAAAGGCACTGTACAGAGATGGATGTGCAAGGCCAGAGCCGTGCTGCTGGGACGAGATGGCCCCCCACAGCAGGCCTGCGGCTGTGCTTTTGGGCCTCCCTCCCCTCGGCGGAGAACGAGGACTGGGGTGGCTCCCACTTTTCCTCCCTCAGCCAGGAACCACTTTACCTCAGCCAGGCCCCATTTTACTTCAACCAGGCACCACTTTACCTCAGCCAGGCGCCATTTTAATCTCGCCAGCTGCCATATTACTTCAGCTGTGGGGCAGCTTCTGCTCTCTTGTGCCATTTCCCCCCCCCAGGTCATCCAGCCCACACCTCAGGGGATCTGGCCGGCAGGTCTCTGTGGTGTTAGCAGTCTGACCCTGTTTCTCAGCCCCAGGCAGCCCTCCTGGGTGCCTTCACCCAGCAGTCCTGTAGCAGGCAGCCTGGCGCAGTCACTGTGGCACCGTGGGGCCCGTCATGGCGCTTGGCAGCAGCATGGTCTTGCAGATGGGCCCTCTGGAAATGCGGGTTTTGTCTGGGCTTGGGCAAACCCCTGCGCATCCTTCTCCTTTCCCGCCTTGCACCTCTGCTGTCAGCACCCGTCGGGCACACAGGGCCTTGGCGCTGCGTGCGCCTCGCAGTGAGGCCGGGCTCAGCTGCGGGGAAGGGGTGCCATGAGCGGCTCCATGTCCCAGGGTGGGCGCCCCGTGGGGCTGAGCTGGCTGCCCTGCCTCGGGGCTGCGTTGCTGGGCCTGTGCACACCACCGCGGTGCGGGTTCAGGGTCAGGCAGTCGGTAGCTCTTGGCTGTAGTGCGTACTACAGGATCCCTGCTGTTAGTTGTTTCTTTAATGATGGCTGATTAGAGAGAGAGGAGACTGGCCCTTTCCTCCTCCTTAGGGGGTACGTTTCCGTATTCCGACTGGGAGTTTGAGGATGTCTTGATCCTCTGCCTAATCAAACTCAGTGCAGGGCATGAAGAGCCATGTCTCCACTGCCCTGCTGCCATGGCAGCCCAGAGCACAGCCTTCCAGAGTCAGGGGTTCTGTCTTTTACAATACGAAACATATTTCAGCAGCAGCATTTTTTTTTCTTTATTGAATCTAGAGTAAGCCCTCAGCAGCAGCTTGAGCTTACTGTTGGGATGAGATGCAGGCCCATGGCAGGGATGGGTCCCCATTCTTCTTCTGGCTGCAACTCAACTTTTACGCTTCTTTCTTTTAACTTCTTGGGGTCCTAGTTCTTGCTGGCTCACAGGCTGTCTGGCACTAGCGGAGCCATCGTTGGCCATCTATGGGGGAGATAAGAATTTTCAATCAGTGGCAGCTTGGGTGGCAGAGGATCAGCACGGGGGTAGATGTGAGTGTCTAGTGTGACCATGAGAACAGTTCCGTCAGACTTATATCACTGAATTAATCTACAGAATTAAAGAGCATGGGAGACTTGTGTTGTTTTACTCTTTCTGCGAAGGCCACAGACAGGTGAGAGTCTTGGCGTTGCAGCATCAAGTCCTGGCTTCTGCAGAGGCGTGTTTTAATCCTTCCCACCTACCCTTTCAGATGCACCATGTCATGCTGAGCAAGGGCTGTTCTTAAATCCCACTTGGCCATCAGTATGTGGAGGCCATGAAATACCCTGGCTTTCATACTGCAAGGAAAGGTTTCTGGTTTTTGGGATACTGGGTATCCGCGTATTTCAGTTTTAGCTGGTGTCTCCCTGCCTCGAGTGTACGCCGTGAGGGTCCTGGTGTTGAACAGTCTAAGCCGGCACCTGTTGTGGCTGCACAGGTGGCTCAGCACCGCCAACTGATGAAACCCAGGCATAGCTATGGGAGCGCAAGAGCCATTTACTCACGTGTTGCTCTCCATGCCAGGGACTTTGGTGGCAGGCGGTAGTGGCAAGTTGCTTTCAGCAAATGCCTGTAAAGTTGTACAGTACTTGTTCTCGTAGTGGGAGGAAATTCTGAACTTTTAATGTTGGACCCAAAGACTTTTTATCCTGACAGCAGAGCAGGACTTTCAGGCCTCTTGCCTACTCCTAGTCATTGGGCGATGAAGCAGCAGCTTTTCATATGTAGACCCAAATGCCCAATTTAAAATGCAGAGATTCAGTTGCATCTCTGTTGCACGGTACCGTGGTATGTGTGGGCTTGCATAAAAGACCCAAAGCACTAGGAGTTGTTTCTTCTATGTGTTGCGCTGCCAGCCCTGGGCAGGTTTGGGACCTCGTAGTGCTGAGTACTGTACACAAGCATACTGAATAACAGACCTTATCCTCAGGATCTTGCAATAAATAGACAAGGAAAAAGAAAAAGGAAATCTTCCTGTTTTTTGTCTGCGTAAGGCTGTAAAAGCTCTATGCTCACAGAGAGTGAGGGAGTTGCCTGAGGTCGTACAGGGAGTTTGTGTCTGAGTCCAGCACTGAGCCCTCCCAATCTTCTGAGGTACAGCTGAGTGTGATAAACACGTGGGCTTGCACGTGCACATGGGGCCAATCTGACACAAAGATCTTGCAGTGTGAGATGACTTGCTAGGGGTCCACATGCATCTGGCTGCCACTGGTCTGTAGCATCTTCAGACTGGCAGAGCTGCATTCGCTGTCTTGTCTTCGTCCCAAAGGCAGCACAGCATGGCTTAGGTGTGGTTCATTTCAGAGTGGGGAGAGCAACACCTAGTTGTCATATTCTTTTCCTGCTTTGTAAAGAGCTCTCCTTGCACTAGCCCCTGCTCTTCCTGTGCACGGAGGTCCTGCTTCTGCAGGCCTGTGTAGAGACTGTTCCTCCATGGTGACCTCCAGGAAGCAGGATTCATTTAGGTAAATTCAGTGTGACAAGAGGAACAACATTTCATCATGAATTTGTGCTGGGGTTCTGGATTAATCATTACTGCACTTAATGTGTTTTAACTCAAAGCTAGAACCATCTGCATCACCTGATCACTCTGCAAGCAAAACCAATGGGGTATCTGATTTTGGCATGGCTTTGCTACCCGGAACTGGGGTTTCTGTGAGGCATGAGGGAATGGAGAGCAATGGTTAATAGGCAGGATGGAGTTAATCATTCACTGAATTCCTTAGCTACAAACTCTCTCCTCAGTATTTTCTTTTTTGATGCATTGCTGGAAAGGAAATCGGGGTATGTGAAGCAAAACCATACTGAACAAGTCACCGTAGCCCTTGTGTGTGTAGGATTTCTTGCCTTTTGCTGAGGGTGGAGCTCCCCTGTGGCAGGAGGTGCTTGAATAACCTGATAGAGCTGAGCAGTGCTGGGAAGTTTGATATATCTGCACCTGTCATTTTGGGTGCTTGGGCCAGAGGTTGAAGAAGGAAATGTCTGGCCTTTCACCTGCCTGGGATCCAAGGCAAAGATCTGTATTTTTCTCGCAGCAGTCAGTGGCATCAGCAACATCTCAAAAAGAAGTGGGAAAACTTATCTTAATTAATGAAATAGCAAGGATGCAATTACTGACAAGAGTCCAGCCCTGCCAGCCAAAACATGAGTCAGCTACCTCTCATAAATCTCGAGATTAAAAATAAACTGAAGAAGGCCAAATGTTGTTGCCTTCTGGGTTTTGAGCCTGGAGTCCCATGTAGGAGACATCTGGAGGCATGTAGATGTAGAGGGGAATAAAAGACTTTAGCAAAATAAAAGGGAAGGAAAAAAGTAGAGTTTATAATTTAATGTCACGATTCCAGGAGGCAGCTTTAGGGTACCCACCACCTCTTTTATGGCAAGGCCGAATATATCTTCTAACTCTCTTTTTGGGGTAAATGTGGGTCATCTAGAGCCATGTACCATGGGACCAGATACAGGAGTTGGTTAGGGTTCAAGCGAGGCTGATACAGGCTTTGAGGTTGCTAAAGAGGCATCTGAAATCTCGAGGGTAATTTTTAGAGGATTTATCATGTGATGAGATGGATTGTATGACGTTTCTGCTGTTTAGAGGTAAATATTTAATCTGTAGGTAACCCAAGGCGGAACTGAATATTGTACCAGACGGAGCTAGCCTTGGATCCAGGAATCTGAGTCTGCCTTCCTCTCCCAGCCGTGATTCACTTCCCAAACACCACTCAGACCCTGAGATATTTTATCCCTGAGCTTTTGGCTTTTACCTCTTTCTGAGGCAAAAGAGTGGTCGTAGAATTAGGGGTGGTGGTTACAGGGTGGATGCAGAATTGGGGATATGATGTGCCCAACTGTGACAGATCTGCTATCTTCCTCAGGAGCGCTGACTGGACCCAAGAGGTGTGACTGTAATTGGGACCTGTGGGTTCAGGATGTTATTTAGTGGGTAGCACCAAATTCAAGTGCTGTGAAGTATTTAATGAGAAGGGCAAGTTCCTCCAGCTCACTCTGATTTCAGAGGTCTCTTCCATTCTTCCAGCCTCACCTTCTCTGCACGTTCAACAGGACTGTCTTACCAATATTTTTCTTGTGCTTTCTCAGGACTTTGGTGAAAAATTACGATTTGAAGCCTGATTCTGACCTGTCTTGTAGCAAAGATCACAGTGCTGTTCAGCTGAGTGCTGTAAACTGACGCCAGGAGTACATAAGAGGGAGAACAGATTCATACTTTTCTGTGCCGGTAGAGCTTGTGAGCCTTGGAATGCCAAGTCTAAGGGCTCGTGCCAGCCCCTGGGGCGTCTGCGCGTAATAGACATGGACGGATTGTTTGTGTAGCTGATCGTTTCCAATTTGAAACTATACCCCCTAATCGCTCACTGTAAGTTACCAGGACTCCCCACGTGGAATCTCATTAGACAGCGTAGTTAATGGCAGAGCAGAGGGAGCATTTTAAAGTGTGTCTGATATGTTGAACTAAGGAAGATTTGTCTAACAGTACATTAGATGGGGAAATCTTGCTGTAGTTCTGTCCACCACTTCTGAGCCAGCAGTTGTAGGATTGGGGCTGCCTTCACATCAAGAGAGGTAGGTTATGACCAGAAAAGGATGGATTTAATTTGTTGACAGTTTCTTGCACGGCTTTTTTTGAGACTTGTAAGATGCCAGGTAGGATGAGCATGCTGGCTGTTTCCAGGATCCTCTGGGAGCTGCTGTTGTGCAGGGAAGGGCTCCTGGAACCGGCTCTGTGGTCACATCTCTTGGGAAGTCTCTCCCACTTCTTCCCATGCCATTAGGGAGGTTCCCAACCCAGTTTGCCTCCTCCATTAAGATGAAGCCACAGTCTGGCAAGGAGGGGGAGAGGTCACAGAGGGAGAATTCTAAAATCACCCAAATCCACAGTTCAGAGACATCCAGTTGCGAAAGACTTTTCCTGGTAGGGGAAAGTGTTGGTTCCACAGGGTGTTTCATAAACTACTGCCTGCTGCCTGCTTCCTGGGCCTGTCTCTGTCCCTCCTGCTGGACTCTGGCCGGTTAAGTGCATGCAGTCAACCTAAGTCTGCTGGTCAGTTTTCAGGAAGAAAAAAAAAAAAAAAAAGGAAGAAAATCCCCAACCTCTTGGAAGCACAGAGCTAAGTACTGCTTTCAGGAGCGTTGCTGCAAGTGCAGGAGAGCCCTGCTAAGTCAGGAGAGGTCCTGCAGCTCTTTGCTGAGGGCTGAAGCCAGCCTCGTGGGGAGAGTCACCTTCCTCCTTTAACTTCTCTAGCAGTGACCTGTAGCTCTTCATCTTTTTCCTTCTGCCATTGTCTTACCCTGCCATATCAGTTGCAGTTGCACTTTATCTGAAAGAAAGCCGTATTTACACACCCCTTTTGCTCACTGGGTCAGGGCATGCAGCCCCTTGTCCCTACACCTCTTCAATCACGGATTTGCTGGTGAACTCTTACCCCTGCCCTGCGCACATCCAGCACACTGTTTGTAACTCACCTCTTACTCTGCTGCTCTGTTTGGCTCTCCTGTCTGCTATGACAGGCAGATGGAGCAAAAAGAGGCCAAATGAGAACGAAAAATAACCCAGTTGGTGTTAGTCATGCTGCAGAATGTGTTAGCAGTTCAACAATGGCCTTAAACACCTAGTGGGATCCAATTTAAACCCATAAAAGTGAGGAAGTCCGGACTTGGAGCCTGTTCTTCTACCTGTCTCAGCAGCCATGCGTGTAGGAGCTGTGGCACGAGCAGCCTAGGAAGGCGTTGGGATTTTTTTTTTTACTCCATTAAACAATTGTCATTTGTTTCCAAGGATTTGATTTTATTGCTCCTCCTATTTCACACAGCAGGAAATTAGAAAACCCCCAGACACACAAGACACAGATGCAAATTTTTATTTGCTCAAAATATGCTGAATGTAGGAGCTGGGACTCCAGGTAGCTTCACAAAAATGTCATAATATTTGATGATTCTGAATGTAATAAAAATATATTAAATCCATGCTCAGGCATCCGAGACTGGGAGATCTGCCTTTGTGTGGTGTGTGGGAACACTGCTCACCAGTATAAACTCCTTTCTGCATTTACAACCCAGGCCTGAGCATGGGCAAGTAGTGGTTATCTCGCTTCTAGCACGTTGCCTTCCCTCTTAACTTCATCTGCTGTAAACCTTGGCCTGGTCCCTCTACCTTAGGCAGCTTCCGAACCCTGTAGGAGCTGGGGAGCTGGCCTTGCCTATGAAGGACCCAAAATGCCTAATAGACTTCAGAGTCAGCCCTCACTCTCCCCGAGCCTCTCCTTTTGAGGATGTCAGAAGAGTCTCAGCGCCTTGGCGAGCAGTGAGGACGGAGGTTTGCGAACGTCCCGCCGCATCTCTGAGCAGTGCAGCAGCAGCCGGCCCTGGTGCGGGTCCCTCCGTGTGTGTGTGCATGCGTGTGCTAACGGGGAGGACTCTGCAGTAGGAAGTGTTTGCCAGATATGGCCGGCAGCTCTCGGAGTTTTCTTGGCAGGAGGGTGTGGAAAATGTTGGAAAGGAAAAACGGAGCAAAGGCGGTCTGTACTCAGTCTGCCTTGAGATCAGACATGTGTGTGAGGCTGGGGAGCTCTGCATCACACGCTCCCCGCTCCCTCTGCCTGTATGAAATCCCTCTTCATTCGCTGCTATGCTTACAATCCCTACGTGCTCCTAGTTTTATTTTATTTTATTTTATTTTGAGGGAAACAGTAGCTCTTTGACAGCCTTCCAAGGGGTAAGATGGGACAGACAGACTACTTATTGGGAAAAGCCTTGGGGTCTTTGTCTTCCTGAAACCACGGACTAACAGAAAGGACAGCTTCCAGCAAGTCGAAGCTGCTATTTGTATTGAGAGACAGAGAGGGGTGCAATCAGCGTGGGCTGACGCTGTTTGAATAGGCACGACTGGGCAGTGATCCCAGCATGACTTAGCCGAATAAGGGACTGTTTTTGTCTTTTCGTGCATGACCCAGGACCTTTTCTGACCACAGGTGCCCGGGCCGTGGTTTCCCCGTCTGCTGGAAAGCAGCGTTCCCAGCAGCTCTGCTCGCCCAGGCACGCACAAGGTGCCCGGCAGTCTGTCGGGGCTGCACAGCCCTGAGCCGGGTGGGGGACGGCACAGTCGTGCTGCCCTCTTGGCTGCTGCTAAAGAGAGGGAGCTCCAGCATTTGTCATTGTCCCAGAGAGATCTGGGCTTAGTCTTGTCAGCCGAAAGTAGCACCTCTCCTCTGACAGATCTGCAGAGAGCAGACCATGGATCAGAGTCTACCTTTCCTCACATCAGTAGCATGATGGAGGGTTCAGTTCTCGCTCCGTGGCATCCCTTTCCTAATGCACTGGCGATTCTTCTTTCCATCTTAAACTCTGCTTCAAGGCTGGATTTCACCCTTAAAGAGCAGTGGCTGTATTTCAGCGCTGGATTATATAATCCCTGTGCACAGATCATGCTTCAGTGAGTTAAGTTGGTAATGTCCTTTTGGATCCAAGAGGAAGAGGGGTGCTATGGAAACGTAACATTATTATTACATGGGAATGAAATTTGTTATTTCGCTCTTCTGCCTCCGTTTGCAACTACACCACGGAGCAATTTTTAGCCTTGGCAGGAAGGTGATTTAACATAAAACCAAAGATGCAGCTTAACTTGGTGTCTACCATAAATCCTGAGAACTGATGATGCCCTCTGAGGCTCGGTGTGCCTCAAGAACAAATTTGCCTTGAGGGCAAATTTTCTTTCTGCCAGCGGAGCTGATGTAAGGTCTGATTTATGAATGTGATACTTCTTGACATTGCTGTGGTGTCCAAAGATTACCAAGGATGTTTACCAAAACCCTCCAGAGTCTCCATATGGAGCCTAAGAAGGGATCAGACTGAATTTACATGTCCTGCTGTGCCAAGCCTGCTCTTGGTAGCCTTCCAGTCTCTGTGGTACTTGGAGCAGAGGCAGTGGATGGTGCTAGCAGGGCGCGGAGCACGCTGGTGCCCGCTTCGCCTGCCACATGGCACAGGAGAGCGGGCTGCATGCCTCCGCTTGTTGGGGGACTCTGTCCTTAGTATTTTATTGGGCTTGGCATTGCTTGGGTTCATGCTCTTCTTTCCATTTTAAACAAAGCAAATTTACTGGTGGTTTGTATTTACCGCTAACACCCTCTTACACAATCACTCTTGTGGTTTTTTATCTTCAGCTTGTGAAGAATAGAGTAATTTTGTATTTAATCATTAAATTGAGACATAGTCCAAGACAGTTGCCTGAACCTGAAGCGAAGCATCAGCCTCCCCAAAGACTCCTTGTCCAGCACTGTCAGTGTTTCATTTTGAGTAGCACTGTGCCAGAGAAGGGACTCAACTTTGGATTTGTTTTACTCTATTAAACAAAACCAACAAAATCAATTTGTTTATGGTAGAAAAAAAAATCTGTGAAGTGGGAAGGGGATGACTTTTTTTTTTTTTTTTTTTAAATTTGTCTGTCTCTGCTCCAGTGACATCTGCCCTGTTGGGTCTCTGATGGTTCTTTTCTCCTTTCTTGGTGCGTGCTTTGACAACTCTGTGACGTGCAATGGCTGTGAGTGGTAGACAGCAGTACATGCCTGTCGTTAAGGTGACTCGTCAGAGAACCTGTGCTTGAGAACTTTGGAGAAAACCTGAATTGAGGAATATTTAAGCTGACTAATCAAGAAGAGATTTCTGAGAGGAAGAATCTGCTCCAGGGGGAAAGCCCCTTTGCTGCAGCCATTTAAAGCTGGAGTGGGGGAGAGACCGGGCAGGCCGTGCTGGGTCAGACCTTCGTCTACCCACGCTCTGTTCCCTGCGAGCCTTCGGCACCTCGGCTCTGCGCTGGGTCGCTTCGGTGAGGGGGGCAGGTGGGAGCACCGCGGGGTGCTGAGCCCTGAGCCACGGTGTCCGTCCCAGCGCGTGCTTGCACAGGGAGGAGACAATAATTTAACAGGTTTCACAGTTTGACCTGCCTGTACATACTGACCTGGGAAAGAAGTGTCTCTCGGCTTTGCAAATGAAAATTAAAAAAGAAAAGGACGTAGTATAGGCTGCCGTTGGTGAGGTTCACCCCTGGGCACAGAGCCAGCACAAACACGGCCCATGAAACCGCTTCAGCGTTATTCTGAGGTCTTGAGGGGGACAGGAGTGTTTCGCAGGCTTTGTTCTGGTCTTGTACGTGGGGGAATGCTTAACCCTGGCTAGCTGAACCACAGCAGTCTTTGCCTGGGACTCCTCACCAGGGCTGCGGCACACGGTGTCTTGAGCAGGCGCAGAAAGCAAACTGTGGGCTCTGGCATGTCCCCTGCCTGTTCTTGCTGATATGATTAAGAAATTGGGGGGGAAAAGGATCTCAAAAACTGCAGGGAAGGGGTGCTTGCCAGAAAGAAAGAATAATTAAAGAAAAAGGGTGGCTGTAGTAGAAGAAAAAATGCTGATTGTGAATCATCAACTGTCCGTGACTTTCCCGCTGTAAAAGGTTGAACGGTCCGGTCTGTGTATTTGTGCTGGCAGTGAGTGATCTCTGCAATAACAGCCATACCCTGTTTAGCTTTGCTACTATTTGGAGGATCTGTGCCAGAACTTATTGAAATCCCCCAGGCAGGCATTTAGAAGATCTTTTAGAACTGGGGGGGGGGGCTGTGGGAGCAAAACCCCCTACTCAGTCTCCAGAGAAATTGGCTTTGTTTAAAAAAAAAAAAAAAAAATCCACAGTAGGGTGCTGAAGTGTGGCGAGACGTTTAATACGACAGCTTTTAATGCGATCAGGAAAGGAATACCTCCCAGTAGTATTTGCAGGTATTAAATCATTAGGAAGATTAGCAGAGTTGCAAGGCCTTTTTTTCTCCCTAAACAGTTTATTCCACATAATGATGTTTTAAAAAAAGGATTACAGGCGTTGGTCCTGTGGGAGAAAGGAACAGACACCGTAGTGATCCTCCCTTTAACAGATCACTGACGTGACCTGTAGTCTGAAGGGAATGAAATTACCCTCTCCGTGATTCCCTCACAACAAAATCAGACCAACTGTGTCTCCATTCGGTGTTTAGTTTGAGGGAGAGACATCCCTTTTCCAAAGCTGATCAGAGAACGGAGCCTGCAGAAGCAGGCACCTCCGTGTGAGGAGGGGGAGGTGGGTGCAGCCAGCCTGTCGCCCCAGCTCTGTGCCCGCTGTCGTTCCCTAAGAAGCTGCCTGGGACCTCCCAGCCTCTTTCCTGTAGGCGATGGAACAGCTGCTCTGATTTCCTCCTATCTTACCCCAGGCTGAGTTGAAACAGATGCTCTAGGGATAATGTGTTCTTGACCTGAGAGCGTGTGTGACTTGTGTACGTGTATGGATAATATATGTGCCAGGAGAGGGGGACGATGCCTGGCACCAAGCTGTGGAAGCTGTGAAGGATCAGGGCCTTCTGTGTCTTTCCGCAAGGAAGCATGGAAGTTCTCCCTAAGAAGCATGCACCTTCTGCTCTCTCAGCCGGTGGTGGCTTTTGAACGCAGCCCCAGCTTGTCCGCTCGGACTGCAGCATGAGTCCTTCTAGGCCCCAGGTAGCAGGAAGAGTCTGCAGTTGCTGAAGGTCTTGTGGGCTGCGGTAAAGCAGCACAGAAGCTGTGTTTCAGCCAGCAGAAGCAAGCCCAGAGGGGTCTTTGACTGAGGCAGAGGTCAGAGGTAAATTGTTTTCAGTGCTCTGGACAGGTGGAGGTCAGCCCATGTCAAGGGGAAGAGTTGAGCTGAGGGGAGCAGTGTAAAAGCAGGTTATCGTGAGGTCAGCTGCATCTTTCCAGGGTAAGCTGATGACTTGACTGAAGTATTCTTCCAGAGCTCTATCCAGGGATCTGTCCTTTGGTCTCCACCCCGTACCTCCAGATACGTTGCATAGTGGATTTATCAGCCATTAATGCTTGGCAGAAGTGTCGACAGTTATTCGTCCCAGGCAGATCGTGTTAAAGTTTTGGCGCTCTCCTATCTAGGGTTCAAATTTTCCAAGCAACAGGTAGGGAGTTAGATGTGCAAGTCCTGTTCAACCCGTGAGATCCAAACCCACCCTTTCTGCAGCATCGGGCTCGTATCGTTCCAGCTGTGTCACTGCTAACGTGTCAGTTGTGCCATCTGTACCCTTCCCGTGTTGAGGAGCTGTTGGCATCTCTTAATGTACAACGTGTGGAAACGAGTGGATCCCTGGAGTACATCCGTTAGCTTCAGGGCTGAATTTGTCCCGTCACTGCTTGACAACTTTTGTCCTAAAATTCCCTATAATTCTTGTGGTTTTGTACTTTGCCCTTCTCAGCAGGAACGTTTGTTGGCTGTTTTGGTGCGTTGAGCAGGGAAGGGGCCATCTCCTCAAGAGGGAGATACGACTAAAACCCAGAGTTTAGCTGATAGTGATGCAAAGAGTGCTAAAACCAGGATGGGTTCAGAGGAGGACACTGAGCCACACTCCTGTGCACAGTGGTCCAGAGGAGAACCAGAAATGTACCTCACCTGCACCCAGGCCTGGCACATCATCGGACTCGATGAGGACCTCCGCCATGCTGGCAGCAGTATCTGCAGACACCGAGCCTGACAGCCCACTGAAGAAGCACAAAGCATGGCCAGTGACCAGAGCAAGCCTTCTCTGATGGCTTCTGGTCTGATCTGGCTGCTGGAGGAGCCTCAAGAGAAAGGAAACTTCCATCTTCGTGCTTTTCCTTGAAACTCCCAAGAGGGAAGGGTGTACAGTTTCTATGGAGCGTGTGGTCAGCTGTCTCTGCTGAAGCCTCTGTGCTTGTACCCAAACCGGGATCGGTTAGGTGATGGAGGATAAGGAGGATAAGGAGAATGGCAGGGGTCCTCAGCCCGTACGCGCTCCGATCTCGGCAGTGGAGGCAGTGCTAGGGAGAGGAGCAGCGTTTTGTGGTTTCCATCCTGTGCATGCAGCTTCCACTGCCCGTGGCCCTTCTTGCTAGAGCAGCGCAAGGAACTGTCGGCTCTTTCACTGCAACAGCAAAGAGCTGTTCTTCTGGAGATCTCGTGCAGGGGACAAGTGGGTTACTGTGTCCCACGCCTGTTCACAAGGTCTTCTAGAGGGGGCAGCTCTGCTGCAGAGCTCGGGGCCCTGCTGAGGCCCAAGCAAGCTGCTCATTTCCCTTTGTGCCTACTTTGGGGCCTCTGAACATCAGCATTTTTTGGAGCAGAAATATTCTGACTGCATCACAGAAGACTTTCTAATGCTAAAAGGAAGCAACCCAACCACACACATTATTAATGCCAGAAACATGCAAATGCATTTTTTACTGGAACCAGCAGGTCTATATTGGGTTCTAGTTGTGTTTTGTTTTCAGAAGGAAGATGTCTAAGGATCTATAGTGAACATATTCCAAAAACATTCAGAGCAGAGCCCTCCAACCCAAACAACCACATTTGAAAAAAAATCAGGGGAGCTCATATCAGTATCAGCATTGAAACATGGAGATTAAGGAAAGGCCTGACCTTCGGCATCTTGTAAACCATTTCCCTTTTCTCTGTCTGTCTGTCCAGTTGCAGAGCAGGCTGGCTCTGGGTTTTTACCATGCCCTGTGATTTATGGCACATAAGGTCAACCAAAGCTGCTGTTCAATGAATTCCTTGAGTGTTTCTGTTCCAATAGGGGTTGATGGGCCTGACGTTGAATTATGGTGCCCTTGTGCTACAGAGGCGTTTACAACGAAGCAGTAGATTGGAAACCCTGTGATGTGCGGAGACCACCGAAGACACAGGCCCACCTGCCACCAGAGCACCTCTGCCTCTGATCGGACTGCATACCTCCATTTGGTTTAGGCCGCTTAATTAATCAGGTTTGCTTTTTTTTTTCCCCCTTAAATAGAGGAAACCTCTAGGGTTGATTCTAAATCTCTGTTATTGCCCAGCAGACCAGAATGTGAACTACACATTCAGGCAGTTTCTCTGAAAGTGTTTTATTTAGCTGATGGACACAGCAACTCCTGCAGAACTGCTGCCTGGATCCTTTAATGAAACACATATTTAGGCATTTGGAACGACAGTCCCAGACTGTTTCTGTACTTGATGAAATGTATTTGAAGAAGAAAGTCCATTTGGGGGCAAGATACCTGTTTGTCTGTACATGTGTCTGTGTATGTATATATCAGTTTGTCCATCTATCTAAATTCAAACCCAGAGTATTGTAACACCCAGGGATCCAGGGAGCGTGGAAGTGAGCCAGGAAAGGAAAGGAGATGTGCTTTAGGAACTAGTATAGATGATATTTGTTGGTGGATACTGCAGCGACGCTCAGAAGTAGAAGAGATGCTGCAAACCTAAAACCTTGGCCAGCATTTCAGAAGTGACGCCTGATGTTGCATGCCCAGCCTGAAACAGAGGGAGGAGATGAAGGCTTCAGGAGCTGTCATCTGCAGACCCACAACCCTTCCGCTGGGCCCAGCGTCCGATGGGATCCCCGCCGGCACAGTGGTCACAGCAGCCCAGCAGCACCTGGGTCTTTCTTTGGGCCGCCTGGAATTGTCCCAGTGCTGGCCCCATGGCTCACACTGGTCTGACTTTCCTGCTCTACACACCTCTCCTCGCCTCCCATTTCCCCATCAGTGTTCCCTGAAACGAGTCATCCATTCCCATGTCTCTTCTGCCTTCACAGCTCCCAACAAACACCGCTCCGGTCACGCCACCCCCATGTTCACGCCACATACCTGGGGAAGGCAGTGAAATTTGGCACAGGCTGGGCTGAGCCCTCATCACCTGGAAGGGCTGGATCACCCGACACCGCTATGGACTAGGAGAGATGGAGAAGTCCTCATCAACGAAGTTTCTGGCTACGTTCATGGTATCTTCAGCCTGATGAATCACAGAGCTTTGCCCTTGTTACTGCCGAGAGAGTATCCCTTCCTGAGGGCCTGCGGGCTTTTCTCTGGTGGTTGTAGCGCAGGACTTGTTTCCCTTACATACTTATTTCACTTCTTCTCTTCCTGCTGCTGGTACAGGCTGCCAAATGTTTTGTTTCTTCTTCCTCCCCCGCAGATGTGTCTGCATCCACTGCTGTTTGTGTTCCTGCTTTCCTTTAGAGGCTTTTTTTTTTTTTTTGAATGTCAGTTGCATTTTTATCATATTTGGATCCTGTGAGTTAAGCGATCACTGCACAGCATGGGACGAGGGGCAGGATGCTGCGCAGGTAACGTCCCTGTTCTGTCACCTGCCCTGTGGCTGCCAGCAGCAGATGAGGTTGGCTGAAGACCAGTGTCCAAAGGGTTTAACCAGCTTCCCCTCCTTGGCAGGCCGTGGTGGGAAGCAGCCAAGCCTCCCTCCGGCTCCTTTGGTGCTCGTTTTGGTGTAGAGGGCTGTGGCAATCGCTGCTTTTCATAGGTGACTGAGAAACACCCCTTGCCCTTGTCTCTCCTGGGGTTTTCTTTCGTACAAGAAGAAGTTGAGCACGTGGAAAAAATGTGGACCCCAGGCCTGGCTGATACCTCTTGAAAGAGACCTCACAGAAGGGAATGCTTGTCCCCACGGCCAGCGGCAGCGTGGCAGGGGCAGCGGGTGCTGGGTCCCTTGGTCTCTCCTGGCTATTGGAGAGGGAAGGGGAGCGGAGCACCGGGATGGGGCCGGAGAGGAGCCGTTCTCCGGGCTGGAGCTGGATGAGCGTTACATAACGCACCGCTCCGCTCTAGAGACACGTTCAAATGATTAATTTGAGGCTCTGGCAGCCGCTTCCCTGTAATAATATTTTAAACATTACTTTTCCACTGGTCCTTGCCAGCAATCGTTATTTTGCGCTGTGGAGGCTGTAAAATTTCACTTCAAGGATGGGTTTCACTCCCGTTACAAAATGTGTCTGGAATGTGCAGATGTTTCCTTCGGGGAATAGCGAGCCAATCCGCTCTAACACATCATCCCCACGGGGAGGACTCAACGTGCTAAGGAGCCCTATTCACAAAATCACAAACAAACTCACACACATACACACACACACAGAGCCCTGTGGAGCTGTGCCTGGGCCGGGCATGTTGCTCAAAGCCCAGTTGATGTAAAAAGCCCGACGTCTCTGCTGGAGCTGCAGAAGGCTTTGGGCTGGGCTGCTGCTGGGCTGCAGGGACACGTGTGCTGGTTGCAGAGAGGTCCCGCTCTGCAGCCCGCGGGAGCTGTGCGTGGTGTTACTGCAATCGGCTTTTACACAGTGCCACATATTACTGTTTTCTGGAGACGAATTGGAAGAACTATGAAAACTTTGGCTTACTGGGTGCAGATTAACATCCTGCAGGTATCCAAGGGGTGTGCATGCCAAGGACAAAGAAGAGTTGCTGTAGATGTGCCAGAGCTAGAGAAAAGGGAGATACGGGATTTAATTGAACAAAAAAAGTTTGCATGGGGTTGAGGAGAACGCTGAAATATGCTGTTTAAGGAACAGCCACCTGCAGATGGGAGCCCCAGCAATTGGGACTTCAAATTAAGGCTGTAACCATCCCTGAGGAATATCTTACGGGGCTGGTCCTGTTTTTATAGGAGGATCCAGGAGATCACTCATTTTTTTCCTTGTGTAGTTTTCTCTTTCAGTATCATCTTTACTGCACAGGATGGGAGAGGAAAGCTGTTAGGGGCGTCAGGTCCTTAAAGAAGACCCCTTAAAGGGGCTGTCTGGCGTGCACACAGGGAGGAGTCCCCGGAGCAGATCTGCTGTAAGTGCTCCTGGAGTCCCCCCGCTCTGCCCCACGCTGCCTGCTCCCCTCAGCTCTGAGCCTTGTGCCTCCTGCACGGCTGTTCCCACGTCTGCAGGTCAGGACGGACAGTCTTTTGGGGATGGGTGCTGGCTTTCTGCAGCTCCAGTCAGTGTATCTGGACCGTCTTAATCTGTGTCGAGCCGTGTTGCTTGAAACCCTGCCTCTAGCGTTGTGACAGCATTTTGGGCCCATAGCGTCTCTAGGGAGAACCTCATTTGGAGTGCTGGATAGGTTTTGGTGATGGGGTCTGCCTAGATCCTGATGTGCACCTCTGTATCAATCAGTATACAGGACTACCTTGTACCCCACATAAAAACCAAGTGGAGCCTGGAAGAGAAATGAAGGCAGTTGTGGAAAATAAATATGCAAGATACAGTACTGGGAAAGAGAAACGTTGATAGTGATGAGTATGGACTGAGAGCTCAAGCCTATCAAACACTGATAAGCAAGAGAATGGAAGGAAGAGTCTGTGGCCACCAAAGCTGAGAAGAATAAGGAGTTTTTCCAAGTATATTGGGAATTAAACGAATTAAATTATACTGGTCTGTGAATAGATGGACATGGTGAAATTATCAATGAAAATACAGAAAAAGCAGGACTGTTCAGTAAATATTTGTTTTCTATTTGGAAAAAAGCCAGATGATGTATTTGTATCATATGAGGATGATGAAACACTTTCCACTCCAGCAGTAACTGAAGAGGATGTTAAACAGCTGCTATTAATGTTAGACCTTCTTAAACTAGCAAGTTCAGATATTTTGCATCCAAGAATTTTAAAAGATCTGGCTGAAGAGCCCTGTGGGCTATTAATGTTCACTTTTAGTGGGTTTTTGGGCAGTAGAGAAATTCCCAGGGACTGGATCAAGATGAATATGGTGCCAGTGTTAACAGAAGGTAAATGGGATGGTACAAACATTTATTAGCCTGGTGTCCTGATTTTCTAGGACAAGGAGAAACAATACAGTGCATAGCATGGACATTAGCTGCAAGTTAAAGGGGATAGTGTAATTAGTGGCAATCAACATGGAAAATTCACTTATGGAAAATACATCTCATGAACCTTTGCCTTTCAAGTGAGTTTACAGATGGAGTAGATGAAGATGATGACATTGATGTAATACACATATGACTTCTGTAAGGTGTTTGACTCAATGTCGCATATATTTGTTAGAAATCAGAATGAAAAAAAATCAGCACTCCATATATTAAAGGGATTAAATACTGGCTTCAAAATGTAAAAATAAACTGGAGTCATCACGAAGTTGCAGTGAAGTCTCAAAGATTGATTGCTGACTGCCTCCATAGTGTATTTGTCAACAGACTGGAGGAAAACAAAAACCACTAGCGATGCTGTCCTGAGAGTGTCAAAGCACAGAGAAGGAAAGGGCGCTCTGCTTTGGCTGGAGAGTTGGTCACAGAAAGGAGCAACGATGCTGCCGAGTGTAGCATCGTACATCTGGGACCGAGGAAGGCAGGTCTGCTGTGCGGGATGGGAGCCTTCCCCTGGAAGGCAAGGACTCAGCCAGGGGAGGTGTGGTAATCGAGTGTGTGATGAAGGATACGGCCACCAAAATGGTTAGTGCAGCCCAGGGATGTCTAAGCAGGGAACTACGGAGCAGAGGGGTTGTATTTGCTGGTGTCCTCACTTCATGGAGATACTGATGCCCTAAAGAATCCGACCAAAAGCCTATCTGAAGGACTGTCTCCGGCGAGGCAGCTGGTGTTTGCTGCTCCAGCAAGAAGGTGGTAGGTGACTGCAGCCTGCGGAGTATTTGTGGTTAGAATCAGAAAACGTAATAGAAGGACCCTCAGTTTAGTGGACAGGCGGAGTGAATCCTACCCCTCGGAACTCAAGCTAGGCAGGTTCAGACCAGAAATAAGTCTGACTAACCCTGCAACAGCTTACCGAGGCTGGTGGTGGCCGTCCTGTCCCTGGGAGTCTTTACGTGAAGATGGGAGCGTTCCCTAGAAGGATGGGGAGCTGCTTGCTTAGGCTTGGTGCAGGAATTGATTGTGGGGAGTCTGATGGCTTGCAGTATGTGATTCGCAGGGATAAATGATCACGTTAGAAGTCAGCGAGTCATTCTCCTTGCTCTTTGTTAGTGCAAGAAGCACACTGCCAAAAGGGAAGAGTTAGTAGCTTTTTGTCCTGTTCCCCCCTTCCCCAAAACTGGCTCATGCCTTGAGTAGGTCCCAGGGCTTCAGAACATCTGGAGAGCCTGTCCCTCACTGAGGAGACCACAGAAAGCAGACATAACATCAGGACTGCAAGGAAAACACAAACCGGATTGCGCTGCAGCCGTGGTTTGGCCAGGTCTTGGGCCCTGAACATGCTGCACTTTACTTTTTCCTCCAGGCTCCCCTGGTTTGTGGATTTTCTGTCGCAGGCAGTGGGCTGTGAACTTTGTGGTTGTGCTCAGCATCATTGTTTTCACAGAGCAACACCATTTACTTTATGCTATTTTTAAACATATCAAGTGCTAATGTGACTGCCCCAGATCCCAGAGTTTTCTTTCTGGAGAAGAAGGTAAGTAAGGGGCTCAGCATCTCTCCAGCACAGGCTGTGCTGCAAAATGTTGCGGAAAGTGGTTCTCCACCACTAACAGCGCACCGCCAGGCCTGGACCTGGTTGAGTCTTTGGTCTTTGCTTGCCCTTTTCCCCGTCTCAGCTATTTTTAGTTTGCATCCCATGCTTTTTGCTGAAGGGTGTTGGTGAGAGCCTGGAACAGGGAATCTCTTAAATGAAATGTTGGTAAAACAAATCGGAGATGAAAATCAATTGACAGACAGGGCTAAAATACACACAAGAATGTTTTTCTTAAGCAACCACCCAGGAACTTGGAAAACTTGCTCGTCTGTTAGAGATTGCCGTTAGCTAAAGGTCAAACAAATTTGTACTGTCAGCTACAAAAGGGAAAGCGCTTGAGGGAGTGTTACCGCCCGTGGGAAGTGACTGTTGAGATCTGGCTACGGGGCCAGCGTTACCGGGGTGGGTGGAAGGCTGGGCCCGTTCCAGCACCGAGGCGGGTGCCGGCGGGTCTGTGCCCGAGCCCGCAGAGCCAGGCTGGTGGCACCCCCGGTCGTCTCTGCTCCCTGTGCCCGGAGGGAGGTACGGGCCGGGGGATTTTGGTGCAGGACCTGGGGGGCTGGAGCTCAAACTTTGCAAATGGCTGAGGAGGAAATAGCTGTAAAATCTTTCTGTTAGGTCCGCTTGCCTTTGTGCTGCTCTGACAGCGGGAGGTCCAAAGTGGGGAGCACACTGTGCTTACCCCAGGCTGCTCCCACACCGGGAGGGATAAAGGGACACGGTGACACTGTCCCTCCGCTGCCTCGTGGTGTTTGGCCATGAGACTTTCCCCATCTGTTCTCACAGTGTTTTGGATCCAGGGTGCCCTCTTTGTGTCCGCTTTACCTGCCATGCGTGGGTGGCTTTGGCTGGTAGGTGGTGTTACTCTTAAATCCTCGGTCCTTTGTGAACCCCCGTAAAGGCGGTGTTTTGCTGCCTCGGGGCTTTGTTTTCCTCTTGTTCATGTGCTGCCAGTGCCGTGCAGCGCCTGACAGCGTACTGACAGTTCTCCCAGTGTGAGAAATGAGGGAAGTATTTCTCAACTGTTTGAAGAAATTACTTTTGATCTGATACTGCCTTATCAGTCTCACTCTCCGTCAGCTGGCTTGCACTCTGAATTCAGCTAGGAAGTGGCATTAAGTTTTTTACAGATCTCCTCAGGGCATTTCAGGTGATCGGGCAGTCCCTGGTTCACGGCTCTTGTGCTGTATTAATGCCCAAGTTGTTCCACTGTTCCTTTTGGGATACAAAACACGGATGCCCCAGAAAGTTTCCAAGGAACAGGCTATGCAAATATTTTTTCATACTCTGTCAGTGTTTGCAAACGGGACGTGAGCTTTGGAGAAGACTTTCCTGGAGTTCTTTGCGTCTTTTGGCTCCAGCTCCTGTGTCAGCTCAGCGATGTATTGCTGCTATCAGTTCAACAGCATCCAGAGCCTCCTGCATCCTGTGAACCTTGCCTGTGGCTCTCGTTTGTTGTGTATTGCTGGGGAAAAATAACATTATGTTTTTATTATTTCTCACAGAGAAATAATATCCCTAGAGGACAGCTGTCCAAGAAAAGGCCTCACATTAAAACGAATACAAATAGAATAATAAAAGAAAGGACCTGAAGATTATCTACTCCATCCCCTGTCCCGGTGGTGAATTAATATCAACAGTACCTAAATGTTTATGGAAAACTCTTCACTTTCTGTAAGGAAGATTAAGCACTTAGTAGCTCAGCTGGGTAATTCCTAAATTACAGTTTACAGAGGGCTTGCTTTTCATGGTAAAATAAAATATCACTGGGCTCCGAACATGCTGACTTGGAAACACTCGGGGTATTCAAGAGACCAGAGCTGGGCATTGAAAGAGCTGTGTGTTGGCATGCAATGCCACAGGACGTGCAGGCTCGCTGGAGGGATGCTTTTTGGGGGAAGAAGTGGGTATCTGCGTGGAAAGTGGTTGGATTTGGGCTGCAGGCGTCTAATACGGTCTGCTTGAGCTCTGTCATGTGTGCTGGGAAGATACTTGGTTTTATCGCATCTTCGGTTTCTTTGCAAACTTTTCATGAAACAAATGTGTATTTGCAAGGGTGACGTTTAGCTGGATGAAGCTGCAGACAGTTTGTTTACGTGCACCACTAATTACGGACATTAACTTTATTTAAATATTTGGGTTGCTGCTTTCCCAAGCTGAAGGTCTTCCCTCTTCTCGTCTTTAAGTGCGATGTTGCAGAGGGGCTGGGTGATGCCTGATGTTTCAAGCCTTATTTTTTGCCACGTTAAGTCACCTCTTGGCAATGGAGGGGAGGACCACGTCCAGCGCCAGCTCCGGTCAGTGCCGGCTCCTGGTCACTCGGGTGGCTCGGAAGGTGGGACCTGGCATGAAAAGCCTCTCTCGTAACAGTGGCTGTCACTGCAGCCAGTGCCTTGTCCCTCTGGAGTGCCTTGCAGAAGCTCTTGGTGACCTCCACAAGCACAGGAGGTCCCTGGTGACTCCCCAGTGCCCCCCTCGCCTTTGGCTCCATTGTTTCGGTGTTGGGAATGAGGAGATGAAGTCAGTTGCAGTCTAAGAATAACTTGTAAAATGAGCCGTGCTGTGGGTCCCTGTGCAGACAGCAGCGCTCTGGTTCCTGGGAGCCTCTTGTGTGAAAAAGCCCCCACCCAGCCCTCCTGGCCGGGGAGGAGAGGGACGGAGCGCATGATGCCATTGCCTATGAGCCGGCCCTGCCAGAACATGACGTCGCTCCATGAGGTAACACGTCCCCTTTGTTCGAGTGGCTTCATCCCTGGTCCGACTTTATAACCATATTTGGGAAAGTCTGTGGAAAGCTGCTGGCTGTGGGGATCCGAGGAGCCGCTTTTTGAGACTCGGCTGCGCTGCAGACAGCTCCCACCTGGAGGGTCACGATGCCCTGGCCGTGGTGGTGGGGATGCCCTGGTCACGGTGGTGGGGATGCCCCGGCCGTGGTGGGGATGCCCTGGCCACGGTGGTGGGGATGCCCCGGCCCGCGGTGGGGATGCCCCGGCCCGCGGTGGGGATGCCCCGGCCGTGGTGGGGATGCCCCGCCCGCGGTGGTGGGGATGCCCTGGCCGCAGTGGGGATGCCCTGGCCCACGGTGGGGATGCCCTGGCCGCGGTGGGGATGCCCCGGCCCACGGTGGTGGGGATGCCCTGGCCCACGGTGGTGGGGATGCCCTGGCCCGCGGTGGGGATGCCCTGGCCCGCGGTGGGGATGCCCCGCCTGCGGTGGGGATGCCCTGGCTGTGCATCCCGCAGGCACGCACAGCCTCACCTCCTCTCTCTGCTCCAAGGATGGGGCACGGGCACAGGAGCAGAGGGAGTGTGGAAGAGCAGCGGCTGGTAGGGACTCACCTGGGGTGTCCCGAGCTCTCAGCTCGGTCTCATGCAGGGCTCAGGGCTCAGTCTTTCCTACGCTGCTTGAATCACGGGCTCTCGCAGCCCCTTTTCCTCAGCCACCAGCAGGGACACAGACACCCACTGCCTGGCTTCAACCCTGAGCTCGCCCGCTCTGCCGAGGGCTAAGGGAGTGTTTTACACTGCCCTGTGGGCAGCCACCTGCCTCTCAGAGGGATCGTGAAGAACCTGCGGCCCCAACCTGGCCGGACGAGTAGGATTTACTCCTGCGAATCCGAGGGTTGCGTTGTGCTGGTACTCCGAGAGAGGCTTGCGGCAGGACGAGGCAAGGCAGTGGGATGGAGAAGGAGCGTTGCTTCACTCCCATCGCTCAGAGGGGAGCCCGCAGTGATGGAGTGACCCTGCTTGTGGTCCTGCAGCGAGTCTGCGGCGGAGCTGGGAGTTACATTTGGGTCTGCTTTGTGTCAAACCCAGCCGTCTCCTGGCACAGCTGCCTTGCAAGGGCATATGAGAGAGTGCTTTGCGGTTCTCCCAGGAGAGCACAAAGCGTACAGAACATTGCAAAAATGCTTGTATCTTTGCCTTGCGTTTTCATATCAACAATTACAGTTTTGCCGTGGGAAGAAAAACATTCAGTTTTTAGATGAATATTTGTGAAAAAGCCTTTTGGGGCGAATTCCTTAGAGAGAGCTAAGACTTGGGCCAGCATTTGAAACTCATAAATTCAAAATGAACGAATAAACTGTCATCGTGCTGTGACAGCCTCGGGGAGACGAGGGTGCTCGCCGCCGTCTGCCGCTCCCAGCGTGCAGCTCTCTGCTCGGGACTCGCTCTCAGCAGCCGCCGGTGTCTCCCGTTGAGCCTTTCCCTGGACAGCCCTCCATCTTGTGCAGTTGCTCCCTAACAGCCTTGCTGTTCTTTGGAAGCTGATCTCTCTGCAGTGGAGTCCCTCGGCACGCGGATGAAATGCAACCTCCTCTGGGGTGGGATGCATCAGTTCACAGTGACCCACTGCTAAATGGCTTCGGGAGAGAGGGGTGAAACCCACCAGTGAAAGGCCCCTCTTCGTGTTCGGCTGCAGCTCTCGGAGGTGATGTGCGGTGGAGCTGGAATCCCTTTGCCGTGGAAAATCCCTGCTTCAGTGTGATTGAAACCAGTAGCTGGTGGTGAAGATCTCCACGTGCTGTTGCCCTCCTGTCTGTGCTGAAAGGCTGAGCGCTCATCGTGCAGAACTGTTGAGACTGTTCGTCCCAGCCTGCCTGCTGGGGTGCCCCTGCACCTAGTGCAGGACGACAGCGTTGCTCCCTGCAACCGGCACACAGAAAAATCTGTGTTTTTTCAGATTTCCGTAGCCGCTGTGGTGGGAATCTGTATTTCCCCCCTCTGCACACAAGCGCTGTTACTTCTACTGTGCTTCCTAGGAGAGGTGCAAGCCAAAAGACAAAGAAAAAAAGGAATCAGATCAGCAAAAACCTATAATTTTTCCTGGCTGAAGCATGCAAAAACACATAGGGTTTTTCCTCCTCTTTTCTGGAAAGTCTGTTATGTACGTCAGGCAGTATCAGCACCGCACTGCTGTATGGGGCACCATGCTGCCTTTTATTGCTGGAGACTAGAAAAGTGTTTGCCACGGTAACACGTAAGACGGCGTTTCAGCTGTGCAGGCGACCTCTTGGGCAGTTTGCCGCTCTGCGAGCTGACGGAGGGCTCTGGAAGCAGTGGGCTTCGTGGCGTCTCACAAGCCATCTTGCGTCTCCCTCTGTCACTTGTCCTCTCTGGTTGCAAGGTGTGGAACGGTGCAGCCTGGCTTTTGGTGGGGGTGAGAAATGGGAGCATGGCCGGGCAGCTGCTGCTGCCTGCGGCGTTTTCTGCGCCTCGGTTTGCTGCTCGCTTTGGTCGTTGCCTGATCTCCCTGGTTGCTGCAAGGCTTTATCCACGAGAACTGCCAGGGACTGAGCACCTTCGTGTCCTGAAGGTGAAACTCGGTGGATATTTTGGCAAAGTATGTAGAGTTGAGATCAGAAAGGGGGAACTGTTCCCACTGGAAGTTGTGGTTGGGAGAGAGGACTGAGGCAATCTGGGAAAGGCTCTGGAGTGGGGCAGGGAAGATAAATAAGAACAACTATTCAGTGTTCACAGTGCAGAAAATTAGGCAGTATCCCATGAAGTGATGCCTCTAGCAGGTTTCAACAAAGGAAAGTACCTTTTTAAAGCATGTGGGTTTCGGAGCTTGTTGCCGTAGGCTCTTGTGGAACCCAGGCTGACTCAGGAAGGGGGAGATGGCATCGTGGAAGATCCGTCTATTGGTGGCTGTTAAATACAACAGTCCAATGTAGTCTCTGTCTCTGAAGGTCCTCGGCTGCTGGCTGCCAAGAGCTGGGAGGTGTGTTGGGGAAGGATTGCTCATGCATCTCCCTGGACACCTGGTGCTGACCACCACTGGGGGTGGGATCTGGGGCTGGATGGACCCTTGATCCCAGGGGCAGAGCTATTCCAACGTCCCTGCAACCACACCTGCTGTTAAAACACAGTGTCTGGGCCAAAATGGGGCCCAGCCCTGTCCCCAGGACTCTTGCTTGGGTCACACAAACATGAAGCAAACTTCATTTCGGGGGGGTTTGTCCTGGATCAGGGAGTACTGGCTGGTTGGGGGAAGCTAGTGGGGAGAGCCCAACCTGGCTGATCCACAGGGAGAAGGTGCTTTTCCCCAAAGGACAGGGACCCTCCTTTGCAGATGCTCCATGTACTCACCCTGTGTGTCGTGTCGGGCCAGCCCAGCTCAAGGAGATGGGCTGGGAGATAGAAAAGCTTCTCCCTTGCCTGCAAGCTGCACCCAGCAGCCTGGAGGGCAGATGCTTTGTCCCTCCTGCACTGTTGCAGGCCCCTTAGTGAGCACTGTACAGGCTCCTGTGCAGACTCTGGATGGAAATATGACTGTGTCCAACGTGCCGTCTTACCCTCACACCTCTGGAGCTTCACTGACCCACAAAAATCTTAGCTTTTATCATGGCTTACAGACCTGGAGCTTCTTTTCCACTGAACCGCTGCAAGTCTCCCCCAGCTTGCACGCAGGCTCCTCTCGCACAGACACTTCTCTCCGTCTGTGGATGCTTTTCCCATTACTGTTCTGGCTGGGCTCCACGCACCGAAAGGGCTGGGGAAGGCACAAGCCAGCACTGCCCCCCCTTCCCTTCCTTTCTTCCCTTCCCTCCCTTTTTTGTGAAATGAAGGCAGAGCGGGCCCACAAATGACATAATGAGAGCATGACATCAGGCTTGGCAGGCGGGGGTGTGCTATACTCTGCTCAACATTATATGTTCTGTGGAATTAAGAAAAAAACGGCAGTGCAGCAAGAAAAGCCTGTCCACCACAGCGCTGCAGAAGTAAAGTGCCTGGCTGCCCTGGGCTCACCAGTATCTCTGAGTATCACGAAGGGACAAAGCGGGCGGCAGCAAGCCCTGCTGCTCGCATCTATCAGCAGCTGCTGGAGGGCAGCAGCTATGCGGGGGCATGCCAGCGCTCGATGCTTTTTACCCCCAAGAAGTTACCCGACCCGTCTGCGGGAGATCTCGCTGGCGGTGTTTGTGACCGACCCGTCCTCGCGCTCCCAGGGAGATGGGCTGCTCTTAGCCCTGCGGTACACGCAGCTCTGGAGAGGTTCAGTGGCGCACCCAGCCTCGTGCAGGGAGTTGGTAGCAGAGCTGACATGGAGCTGAAGGCTCCCAAGGCTCAGGTTGACACCCTCATTACTAAATGTTCCCTTATCCGAAGCTTCACCTTCCCCACACAACCAACTCCACTTCCAGAAGAAGTATTTTAAAGTCTTCCTTTAAGTTAAATGTGTCTGTTTGCTGGGGCATTTAGGGAACTGCTAGGGGAGCTCCCTGTAAGGCGTCTTTTGCACAGTTCTTGTTCTATACCGTAGTCGGTGGTGGGGTTTGGTGCCCCTTGTCCCACGGAGTGCAGAGAAGTGGGCCAGCCCTCCCAGCTTCCTCTGGCATTACATGGCTCCATTTTACAGGTATGGAAACTGAGGCAGGATCGAGAAGTTGTGACTTGTCCGTAGCTGCCCTCTTCCAGGCAGCACAGCGTGTTCTTAGTATCCCCGGTGGCACAGTAAACTAAATTTTTCTTTCTTCTCGTGGAATGGGCGGCAGTCTGCATGCACAGTGCATTTCAATGGAGAGCCTTGTTTTCTGCTGGCTTCAGCTCTGCTTTGAACCTGCTCCGAATTTTCTCCAGCCTGGCAGAGGACTGGGAAAATACAGTCGTGGCAGTTTGTGGCACCGAGAGGCTGAGCTTTCTCCCACAGCCTTTGCGTTGGGTTTTATTGCTCAGTATTTCCTGATTTTTTTTTTTTTTTTTTTCCCTGCAACCTAGCTTGGTTCACAGACATCTTTCCCATGCCAGGGAGGCATAATATGATTTTCCATACAAGTTGGAGAGGGCCCAGTGGGAGAAAGCAAGCAGGCAGTTGGGAGCCCAGCTCACTGACTCGCAGCTGGAGGTGGCAGGCGCTGGCACCCGTCACCGTTCCTCACTTCTCCAAGCTGTCCTGTCAACGGGAGCTCTGCTTCCCGTGCAGGCTTTGCACTGAGGAGCTCTGGGGAGGTTGAAAGCTGGGAGGTTTTATACTGGTTCCTCATCAGATCATGAAGGCAAGGGTAGAAAATAGCAAGGGAATTGGGCTCCGGTTTGTAGGTAACAGCGGGTTGCCATCTAGTGCCTGGTCTGGGTGGAGTTCAGCAGCGTCTGTGGGCGCGGGACAGGAGCTCAGGCTGTGGAAGACAGAGGGTGGGAGCCAAGGTCTTGGGATCCCTTGGAAAGCATGTGAGTTGTAGCTAAGTGACAAAGTGTCAGGGTGTAGACAGAGCTTGGGTTAATTACAACCTCCAAGGGTTCAGAGCATCTCGCAGCCTCTGAAGCGGCCTCGCCTGGGAACTGAGCCCCAGCTTTCTCCTTTGAAGCCCGGTGGTGGAGCAACTCTGCGTGCTGGGCTGTGGGTCAGCGTTGGCTTTGGATGACAGTAGTGGGTGCAGGATAGATGGGTGAGCTCAGACGATCATATCTGGCAGCATCAGCTTGGTGAGGGTGTGTGCAGAGTGGCAGCCAAGTTGTACTATCAGGAGAAGAGATAAAAAGGCTCAGGAGCCCTCTCCAGCCCTTCCACCGCGACGCCGTGGAGGCTCACTGGGACACGACAGTGCTGATACCCCAGAGACGCATCCGAGTGGCCTGACGCCCTCACAAGCTGTCCTGGCCCTGTAAAGCAGCACAGTCCCTTGAGCAGATCAGAGGGTTGAGGGCTGTCACTTAGCAGTTCATGGGGAACAGCTCCTCCTGGCCCTTTCTGAACAAAACCCGCTGGCCGCAGCCGCAGCCCCAGGCGTCCTGCACCCCTTGACTCCCCTCTGGATCACTCCCGTTCACCAGGAGCTCCTTCTCCCGCGCGTGCCGCTCAGCAGGCAGTGACATCTAGTGTCAGCCCGACACGCTGTGTAAAAGCAGCACTGAGTGGGGAATCACTGCCTGTGTTTGCATTTTACTTGTCTGCTCAGGCTGGTGGGAGCAGCTCTGCCACTGTGCATCTTCCTGGAGCAGGTGCCAGGTCACAGCCATCCCTGGTCCTGCGCTTGGGGAGGAATGGAGCTGACTGACCCGGGGAGTCGAGGATTTGGGGTCTTAGCCTTCACTTAGCTCAAGTTTAAAAGCTTTCTCTGAGATGAAATGGAAATAATGATAAGGGATGTTTGTAAGGGGCTGGGGAAGGCTCAGGACCAACCCCTGCATGCCTGGCGCTGTGGCAGAAGGATGGAGAGGAGCCGACCTGCCCTGCTGGAGTTGTCCGCCTCCTTCTTGGGAAGTAGCAAGACGGAGATGGAGAGAGAGCTGCAGAGAGCTGCGGAGAAGGCGGCTGGGCTTGGGGCTGGGTGTCCCAGTACCCTGCACGGCGCAGGAGCCTGCTTGCCCGGTTGTGCCGTCTGTGATGGCGAGAGCTTCACCCTGCCCCGTGCGCTCTCTTCTGCATGCAGCCAAGCAGCACTGTTGAAGAGGCTCTTTGAAATGGCAAAGCCCTGATTTTGTAGCAGGAGATGGTTTGTTTTGGAGGTCTCTCTAGTCTGGGCAAGGAGCAAGAAGGCATCAGAGCTGAAGCATCATTTCCTTCTGTCTTGGGCTTGAGGTGCTGCCTAAAAACTGAATGGGTTACTTCCAGGTATTTCAAAGGAGAAGAGAAATAGTTGTACCGGTCTCCCTGTAAGGTGACTGGTCAAGTAATGCAAGAAGGTGCAGAGGAGTACAATTGACAGAAAATGCTCAGGGAGAGGTGGAGCAGGAGCCTCTCTGAGGAAGGATCTGACTGGGCTGGCAGCAGCTGGGATTCCAGTCCAAGCTGTCTTGTGTGTTTGTCTTGCAAGTGGGAGCTGGAAATGGGTTTTGAGGTGACTTTGACATCCCCTGTGCAGAATGTGGCTCCCCTGTGGTCTGTGTCACTTCAGCAAAGGATGCTCTGTCGTCTTTAACTATTGTCCCAACTACCCCGAGACAAAAGAACACTGGCTTGGTCGGATATTTTTGCTGGCCTGCTTTTTTAAAGTGTATTCCTTGAGCTTTTATTTTGCACATTTCTTGGACTTCTTTACTGGTGTTGCTGGTGAGCTCTTCTGAATCCACTCTCAGCTTGGCAAAGAACTCCTGGACAGCAAAATCAGGGAAAATAAACCTTTTAAAGAGACATCCATCCCTGTTACTTATCCCCAGAGTTTCCTGGAATCATACGTAATTTTCCTGCCAGTTTGGCAGAATTCTTTTCATTCGGATAAATTAAGTTTAAATGTCAGATCAAACCAAGAATGAATTAATTAAGGGATAAAAATAAGAGGTGAGACAGCAAGGAGAAATTACGGGAGGTGCTTGTAGGAAAAAAGGTGAGAAAGGAGGTGGGCAGGAGAGGGTCTCCATTGACACGGCGTGGCTGCGGCTGCAGTGAATCCAGCCCTGTCCGCCTCCCTGGAGCTCTGCCAGAAATCCTTGAAGGATAATAACCATTGCATGGGCTCGGAATGAGTATTTTGATGCTGCTAGAAGAAGGTTTTGGCCGAAAGAGATTCATCTGAAACCAAAGAGTGAAGCTTATTGGATGAGAGTGGAGACTTGATTAGCGAAGCTTTCACTTCTTAGCTGAGTGACATTTTAAAATTGAAAAAGAGGACGTGGGGTGAAAAGAGAGAGCTGGACTGGAGGACAGAGACAGTTTTGCTTTGGATGAGTTGAAGGCTATTGGTGTTCCAGGGAGCAATTAGAGAGTCTTTAAAACGGTTTTCCCTTTATAAGGACAATCTAACCTGATTTTAAACGGAAAATATTCTTTGTTACTTCTTCTTTCCTTTTAAGCTTTTCCAAACAGAGAGAAAAAGATCTTTAAAAAGTTGAAGGCAGCAATTGTTTAATTAACGATCAGTTCTTTGGCACTAGAACTGGACTTGGAAGTTCCTCATAAATTTTTCTCTAAGTTAATTACTACTTTAGTCTAAATTATTTCTTAATTGCTTCTTTGAACATATATTAGCCTTGAATATTTTTTTAAAAGGATACATCAAATTTAGTAATACATTTATCATGTCTGTAATTACTCTAGATACGCTGCAGAATGGTACGCGTATAATGATAGTCCTAATCTGTATCTACACGTTATACAGAACTTTGAGCAGCCAGTGCTTTATAGCTGGGAAAGGTGTTTTCTTTGGCCGGGAGAAATGCTCCGCTTTAACACACCAAAACCTTCCGCTCTGGTGTCTGGAAGGAGTTTGGAGAGAGGTTCTTCTGACGTCTAGTAATGGAGAAATGACAAAATGAAGTTGAGCGAAAGCTGAAAACTGTGTTTTCTTTCTCTAGGGATCTTTCCCATAACAAGATCAGTGGTTTAGATGTTCAGATATTCGAAAGCCTGACTTCTCTGGCAAAACTGTAAGTACACACTGCGCCCTTCCCGTCCTCCAGCTCACCGTGCACGTTTGAGCCGGTACCTAGAACACATGCTCGCGTTTCACAAGTTAGCCTTGTTCTTGCTTGGCCTCACCTGCTGAGCCCCAGATAGATGTGTCCATGGACTCCTTCCTCGAGGCGTTTAGCTGCACAGTCCAGTGATTCGCTCACTGGCATTCAGAGAGCTGGGCAGGATTTGACTTGCTGTACTGTTCGGTGGAGAGGAGATCAAGGCAAGAGAATGAGATTTGTTGCAAGATGTGTTAGTACGCGGAAAATGATGATAAAGCTACGGTGTCCGAATCCCACTTGTCTTCAGAGGGAATTGGGTACTGAGCCTGAGGGTCCTTTGAGGAGCTCGGCACTAGTGGGGGAAAGGCCCGATGTCCCACCGCTCCCCACGGCTTGAGCTGTCCTGTTTCACTAGAACTACCCAGACTCTGTGTGGGCCAGGAGAAGAGGAGAGCTTTGACCATTAGCAAACTCACTGGTTCAGCTGCTGATCAGATGAGTTTGCACTGTTACTTGCTGATGGTTCATAGAGAAGATTAACTGTTTTTTAAAGAAAAATTGGACTGTCAGATCAAAAAAAGCACCAATGCAGCCAGCACCAAAGCCTGCTTTGGTGGTTCCAGCTGAGTACCTGGCAGCTTGGACAGCCTGCCATCTTCACACCTCAAAAATCTCCTAAAAGGAGGACTTACGGAAGGACGTGGACTACTGGAACTGGATTTGAGCATGGGAACAGGCTACCTACAGAGGTTGTGGAGTCTCCATCCTTGGAGATACACAAAAGTAGTCTGGACGTGGTCTTGGGCAGCCTGCTCTAGGTGACCCTGCTTGAGCAGGTGGGTTGGACCAGGTAACTTCTAGAGGTCCCTTCCAGCCTCACCCACACTGTGATTCCATGACTTAGTGCCTGGCTGGACATTTTGCTATCATACGCATGTGGCTTTTGATGCTCAAGGTTCTCAGAGGGAACCTAGTACCCAGGCAGAACTTGGGACAAGAGTTGATCCTGTACGTTGGCCAAGAAGTTGTTACCAGCGTGATGAACTTTCTGTTTCATTTTCCCTCTTTTACAGAGATGTAAGCCACAACAAGATTTCTACATTAGAAGATGGAATATTTGATAATTTATTTAATTTAAGTGAAATGTAAGTTCATCCTCTTTGTTTCCCATTTCTTTGTTTAGACCTTTCCTTGAAACAGCTCATCCCTTCCCAGTGGGGTGGGGTATAGTGCTGTCTTGGGGAGATCTGGGGCGCGTACCCAACCAAGCGGCTGCCTTTTGGACTCCCTCCAGGGTCTTCCTCAAGCTGTGTCCTGCTCCTGGGTCCTCTTGGTGCCCTCCAAGCCTAACCTCCTCCTACACTTTGCTTCTGTCGCCTGGATACCTCCAACCTCTGCCACTGCCTTTCTGGCTTCCCTGCTTCTCTCTCCCACACCAGCTCTGCTGAGGTTCTTGTCTCTGGCCGTGCTCGGGGTCACGCTTAGTTCCTTTCTGCATGGTCACATCTCGGGACCGGGGGACCTAACGAAAAGGGCACGGACCTGCAACACGGGAGACCCTGACACCCCTGAGGTGTCTTTGAAGGCACTTGAAGGTGTTCTCCCTAAGTGATTCAGGTTCTTAGGGCTACAGTGTTTTTTTAATTGAAGTAATTAAAATCTGTGCCGTTATGTGGAGGGAGGCAAGGGGAAGCCACGCTTTTCTAGGAGAGATACATGAAGTCACAGCACGGAATGACAGTTCTGTGTCTCAATGAGCCAAAGGATTTACCCCGTGCAATCTCTCTCGGCAAGCAAGAAAAAAGCTCAGCCATACATTCTCCCTGAAGACAGGACACAAAGGGCGTTTTCAGCTCTGCATTTTTGCTTACAAGTGGCACTGAAAAGACAGACGGTCCAAGTGAGTCTGTCCCTGCTAAGGCTGGCTGGCAAAGTGGTGCTTTCAGTATGAAAATCCTGGGTTCAGCCCCTGCGGCAGCCCAGCCCAGCTGGCGTCAGCTAAACGAACAGCTTTCCATCTCTGTCCTGTTCGCAGCTGAATGCCAAAGGCTGTAATTTGGATCAAGCTTAGCTGCAATTAAAGTTTCCATCTTTTCATTAAACTGCCACATGGAAAGATTATCATTGACTTTGCATTTCTTTTTTGACAGATCAATTTTATTCTCTTAGCTATTTTTTAATGGAGCTGTAAATAGTCTCCTTTGGCTGGAGAGGCTGCCATTACATCCAATGGCTGTTAGATGGCAGACTATTTTAAATATAAGATTGTGTCTGTAATTTGCTTCTAATTGCAACAATTATTTGTAGAGTTAAAAAAGTACTTGGAGTACTTGCCTAATTCTAGCCTCTAGAAAAATCATGTTAATTATTCCTTGATTCCCTATTCATTAACTCCCCTCGCAGTCCTTTCTGAAGCATTTCAGTGGGGTGGCACAGATGGGAACAGTGAGGGATCTGCACGCTGCTGTAATTAACACTTAGCGCATGTCAAGTTAATGCCTGACTTTTGTCTGATCTCCCTGTTACAGAAACTTAAGTTGGAATCCATTTGTTTGTGACTGCAAACTTTCCTGGTTGCCCCGATGGGTGGAAGACAGAAAAGTGAAAGTTATTGAAGCGTCAGATACGAGATGCACCCAGCCCCCTGAGGTGGCAAACCTTTCCCTCTTCGACGTCTTGTTCGTCAATGCTACTTGTGGTAAGGAAACGCTGGGGGCTGTGGTGGGGGAGATGACTAAACCAGTGGAAACGGTGGGCCCGAGGGCAGCTGGGGATCACATCTAGACCTCTTTAGACCTCAAGTCACCAGTTCTGGTCTAATTAAGCAAGTAATGGTAGCATATGACTGTACCCTGATGCCTTAAGGATTGAGTCAGTCACACCAGGGCTGAGATCAGCAAACTCATTACAGACCAAGCCTCAGGCAGCCATCAGATGACACTAGCTCCATGACCTCCAGCCTGAGGCCTTCATTCTCTCAAGCTTTTAACCGTCTGACGTTAAGCAGTGCAATCTCACTGGAGTTGGGACCTGAGGACATGCTAGGTTGAATCTTTGCAGGTGACAGGGCTCCAGGTCGGGAGTGTCGAATGAACACTGCCCCGAACTACAGCCCGTCGCCCGCTCTGGGTGCATTTTTCTGACTGCCTTGGCTAGCAGAAACGTCGGGCAGCGTTTAACTGGTGAGTGGGAAGGGGGAACCCTAAGAAAACTAATCCTGCCTGGGTGCCCAGCTATCTCAGAGTAAGAGAGAGGGAGGGAGAGCGAGTGCTCCCCCCGGCAGGCATCAGGCAGCTCCTTTAATGCAGGATGGGAGGATGCGGTGATGAGGGCTGAGGGAACCAGAGCTGGTGGGAGGCAGCTGAGACGCCCAGTGAAGTGCGGTGCTCCCCAGGGCCAAAACCCTGGGTGGTGGTTGCTCCTCTTTCCCAGGCAAAGTTACCCCAGCCGTGCAGCACCTTGCAGGAATTGTCAAGGGGAATAACACCGGCACTGTTATTCCCGTTGATAATTAGTTGTTCCCCTCTTGAACTACTTTAAGTTACTGTGGAAACAATCGTGTGAGGCTGTCTTCTGGGTAATTCAGCGTAATGGGAGTAGGCTGGGGACAGCCTGCCAGCTACTGCCAGTTGTTACTGGCTGGCAGGGAGTGAAGAAGTATGACCAGGCTGGTGTTAAAAAGCAAAGTACTTGCCATGCCGTGGTCCTCCTCACGGGACTTTTCTTAAGAAAAGTGGCTCAACGTTTGCAGGAAGGCCGTGGAGAAAGCCGGACAGTTGGATGGATTTGTTATGGGAAGATCACACAAGGCCAAAGCTGTTGAGATGTTTGGGGGGAGATGTTGTAGCAACCGGCAGAAACAGAGGAGCAAACATGGCTCCATTGCGTGGGCAGAGCTGGAGAGGAGGCCAGGCAGTCCCAGCTGGGCTGCGGCTGTGCACGCGGCAGAGGCCCTGCCTGTGTGTTTGTGGCAGAGAAACGTCCCACCCCTTGCAAGCCGGTGAGGGGGAAGTAAACTCAAGGGAGTGAGCTGTTGCTCTGAGAATGGGGCTGTTGTGGCTGCCATCATTGTACGTGCCTGCGTGTCCGTGCATGTGTGTGCGTGTGCTCCCTGTAGCCAGGCATGTGTTGTTTCTGCGCATCCTTCCCGTGAATGCATACACGCGCATGCTTCCACACCCCTCGGGTGCAGGCTGTGTGTGACATTGCCCTCTTTTCTAGCACCACATTTTGCCTGCAAGTAGGTGGAAGGCTCTTGGCTCTCCCCAAGGAGGGAGGTGGCTGCAGCGTCTGCCCAGCTCCAGCGTGGGCCTGGTGGAGAGTCCGGTGGTGTCTCCCCCATGCCCCCGATGAGCCACTCTGCCCAACGGTGTTTGGTTATAGACTTGTTGCTGGAAGCCCCAGGCAGCGTGCAGTGAAACGTGCGGCACCGGACCAAGCCAAGGTGCAGCCAAGGGACAACCTTTTCTCCTGGTCTCACTCAGTGGCTAGTCCTTTGGGCTCCTTTGAGGGTCAGACTCAGCGGCTCCGTGTCCCATGGGACTGTCAGGCTCTGCAAAGGCCGCCTTTATGTGCTAAGTGCTGCTGCTCCATAAATCTGTGTGACTGGCTTGTTATTTCTGTCATCATTAATTAGCATGAAGAGTTTGGAAATCGTTGTTGAGGGATTAAAGACTTCCCCGGCAAGTCTCAAAAAGGGAACGCTTGGAGTAGGAGCTGCCCAGGAGAAGTCCATTCCCAGGGGGGTGGGGTGGTGTCTCTTGGAGGGTTTCACCAAGCCATGGCTTCACAGTGTCTGTTTGCAAGAGGATCTTCTGTTCTTTCTCCAGGAGCTCAATACATAACGTGTCTGACAAGCAACCACACAGAAGGGGCTGAACTTGTCGTCGTCTTCACATCTGTTCACTCGGGGAACCTCACTGAGCAGACCTGCAGTGCCCTCTGTTATGCCGAAGACCAGGAATATGGAGGTTTCAGCACCCAGGGGCAGTGTTTGTGTGGTACTGCCCGTGAAACAAACTCTTCCTCCGGTTGTTTGCCATTTTGCACTGAGCGTTTGTCCGGGCGGGCCTGTGATGGCCCATCACTCGTCCCTTCGCCCTTCCAGGCACAGCTGCCTGTGTCTTTCACAGGACTCCAGCCCCGGTACAGCCTACACCAGGCCGTGCTCTTCAATGTCAGTATTCCCATTGCTGTCAGCACTTTACTGTGGGAATTTGGGGACCAGACAGAGGTTCTCAACACCACTGGAAATGCAGCTGTCCACGTGTATGCCTTACCTGGGCAGTACAATGTCACTGCCACCATCTTTGTGGGCACCAAGGTCTTATACATGCAGGCAGAAATTGAGGTGGTGGCTTCACCCCAACAGTTAGAGCTGCAGTGTCCTTCGCTGGTCAAGACGAGTGAGAGTTTGGACATACGGATCCGCAACAGAGGCGGCACTGGGCTCGCGGTGTTGTTCGGTATCACCGCGGAGGCTGGAGAGCTGGGCAGAGGTACGCAGGGTTGGCTGCGGGTGGGTGCTGGGCAGGGGGGGGGTGGTACTGGGTCCTGGGACCTCTCTTGTCCTTCCTTCCTAACGAGGAGTAAGGGATGACTCCTTTGGGCACTCCTTGCTCCCCTGACTGACCGGGCAGTGTTTTCACTGTCCTGGGCCAAGAAGATGACCGTACAGAGCGCGCTTCAACAGCAAAGGGGATTTGTGGGCATCAAGAAGGACGGGACATTGCTGGAGCCTCGCTCCCCAGATTGGGTTGGTGTGTGTGGGCCCATAGAAAGGACATCATGCTTGTGTTCTTCTACCTCATGCAGCAGTTCACCCCATGTGTCCCCCTGATGCCTTGGTTTTCCCGGGCAATAACCACTGCTATCAGCTGGTGGTGGAGAAGGCCGAGTGGCTGGAAGCCCAGCAGCACTGCCAGGAGCACGGCAACGGAGAGCTGGCTTTTGTGAGCAGCCCCGAGATCCAGAGCTTCTTGGTCGCTCGTGTCATCAGGTAAGCAAGGAGGGTGAGGCTTGAGATTTCCTAGGGATGGGTCTTGTGTTCCTGGGGTCACACCTGCAGAAGGGTCCGGAGGGAGGGTCCTGCTGAGCCCCCCAGCAGGCAGCCCCGAGCCAGTCGGGCTGGAGAGACACACGGGACCAGGCTGAGTACGGGGAGATGGTAGGGGTGAGGCTGGTGAATAAAGAGGAGGAGTAAGCGGAGCTTGAACCCTTGCTGAACTTGGCTGCATTGCTTAAAGGCTGTGGAGGGAAGACGAGGAATGGGGCAGAAAGGCTGGAAGTCAGAACTGGGAATTGTGGCGTTGCTGCTGGTGGGCGTCTTGTACCCTACGTTCGTGCCTGTGGGTACGTCTGCAATGGTGCAGAGAGGTGCAGGGTCAGGAGCCAAGAGGGCTGGGCAGACCTTCCAGCTGGGAGCTCGGCAAAACCTGCAGGCTCGGGTTGGGCAGCGGAGAGGGTCGGGTGCTCGTGTCCAGAGGGCGTTTGGCTGCTAGGCAGGGCCTGGGGGTGACCCTGCAACCAGCTCCCTCCATCAGCAGAATTACAGCTGGATTGTCCCATGTGTGACACCGTGGCATGGAGCAGCCGCTCTAGCAGAGCCCAAGCCAGTGCTTCAATCCTGCCTCCCGGCTGGGATCCCGCACCCTTCCAGACACGGCTGCAGCCTGAAGCCAACCTCTTCCCCTCTTCTTTCGCCTCCTGAGAAGGAGCAGCGTTCCTCTCCCAAGTCTCAGGCCCCAGCAGCATCTGTTCCACCTCCGGACTTGGGCTTTATAAACAGAGAGCACTGAAAGTGTCAGCCTTGTGATTAAATCCGCCCCTCTAAGTGCCCTTTCTGCAACCAGCCGTCTTGGGGGGAGGACGACCAGGAGAGATTTCAGGGGCCTGACAGCTCTTGTCAGCGCTCCCAGATGCAGATGTTGGAGATAGCCTCTTAATAAACACGGCCCAGAAAGCACATGTGAGGGGAACAGCTGCGTGTGACGTGGGTCCTGCTGAAGGTCTGACAGCCCCTTCTTCCCAAACTTGTATCCTTGCCCTGTTCCCCTCACACTGGGGTTTATCCTGAGATTGCAAACATGTGGTCACTGCCCCGGGGAAGAGGAATCTGTCCCTCTTCACGGGTTAGGAACTGGTCACTTGGTGCTCTGATTTGTCAGGCATTGCGTGCAGGGCTTTTGATGGACTGCAGTGCAAGGAAGTCATGAGACCTCGGAAGGGAATGAGCCGCCCCAGCTGCTGCCTCACGTTGCTGTCCTCTCCGACCCCCTTTATTTCATGTATTTATTTTATTAATCCATTCAGATAAACATGAATGAGGCAGTTCCAGGATGCGATTTCCCTGGTGATAAAAGACAAATCAACCGAGCCGCAGGTTTTTGGAACACGCAGCCTCCATAGTTTCTTGTGGGAAAATGACAGAAGCAGAAATCTGTTTCCCATTAGAGCATGCAGCAGCAAGGACTGCCCTCTCCTCTTCTTCGCTCCAGTCATTTCATGGCCTCCCCAGGAGCAGCATGTGCTGAGCTGGTCCCCTCCCCACCTCCAGAAGCAGAGGGCTCCAGCCCACACCCCTTCCAGAGGACCCCGCTTTCCCCTCTGAGGCAGCGCAGGGAGCCCCTCTCCCCGTCCAAGCCCCCTCAGGCTTCGTTCTGCTCCTGCTGCCCCAAGCACGGCAGCTTGGTCCTTCCTCAGAGGCAGAGGGATGCTCTCATCTTGCTTCAAAAAAGGATGTCTAGAGTCCTCTTGTTCCTCTTTGCAAGGTAATGGGCCAAGCAGTGGGGCAGGGGTGGGAAGCAAACCAGCCAGCCTTTTTCTTTTTTTTTTTCCTTCTTTTTTCTTTTTTTTTTTTTTTTAATGACTTGCAGTTAGATCATAGCTGGAATTAGAAAAGGAAAATCTCTATCGAGTTTTACTGATGGCAGCAAACAGGCGGTTTCCTAGCCTGTTCTCCCTAATACCCTGCCAGTGGTTCGGGAGCAGAGCACAGCGGTTATTTATTTTTTAATCTTATTTGCAGTGAAAACTACTGATTCATGGAACAGTTATTTTCGTCGTCGTTTTTCAGCATGACCTCATGAATCATTTCATCTGGCGTGAGCCTGGTGGTGGAGAGACACCAATTATCTCCCTGGTCTGCTTTTTGCAGAGCCCTTGTACCACCCTGGGAGCACAGTGGAGCAGAGGGGCAAGGCCGTAGCAGAATTGATTGCAACCGTCAGGAGGGAGCGTGGAGAAGGAGCTGGGGACTTTGGGGGTGCATGATGAGGCTGGTGTCCTCCCCCCAAAGTTAATAAGGAACAAATGCTGCACTTTCTGCTGGGTGCGATTAGAAACAGTTGTCCAGGCTGTTTGCGGCTATGAAAGACTGCTCAGCACTTTCCACCAGAATCTCTGCTGGGATTCAGCCAGTTTCCAAATGGGGAAGGGACATTTCATCTTCCTGAAGTGATCCTGGCAGTTTCTTGTGTATGTGGGGTTCATGTGCCTGCAGTGCTTTGGCCTCTGCTGCCGGTGTCTCGTCCCCCCGCGGCTGCTGCCTTTCAGTGGTGGCTGAGGAGCTGCGTCAAAGGGAACTTTGTGCCATACCTGGCACCGCCCGGTTTAATCCTGCACTGGTGCCGGTTCCACTTGCAGTGGAGAATTGACTAGTGGCAAATTCGACAGGTCTGGACAGATGAAGCGCAAGTTTTCTAAAGGATGCAGCTTTTACAGACAGTTTTGTATGACCATACCGTTCCTCTTAAGTCATGACTCAATACGGGCTTAAAAGTGCCTGTGAGGGCCGTTTAAACTGGGGTGCCGGCAGGCCATTTTACCAGACTGCTCTCCTAACTGGGGTCTGAGGTTCCAGTCAACCTGCTGATACTCCTGAGTTTGCAGACAGTCCCACTCCCCTGTGTGGTGTAGGGTTTGCTCCGCCTCGGGGGAGAGCTGGTCTCAGCCCTTCCAGCACCCGCGAGTGGCCGTGGGCCCTCCATGCCCGCTGGGAGGGGAGGCCAGGCAGCATGGGGGTATTAATAAAGGCATTCGTAGGAAGGAGGCAACTCCAACGTGGGGAAGCAGAAGATGTGCAGTTGGAGGGAGTCCTGGGAATTTCTAAACACAATAAAACTTTGTGGTTCTCCTTTCCAGCCAGTGTCATCTCCTGCCCGTGTTTCATTACCCTGTCTGATATCTTTGTGCTCTACCCGTTGTGGCGGGTATGAATCAGTGCTTACCAGTACGTCAAGAGCTCTGTGGTGCTGATAGAGCCTTTAACTGGGTCCTCTTGTAACCTGAGCGAGAGAAACTGGCATTTTGGGAGTGGGGTGGCTCAAGTTGTGGGGCAGCGATCATCAAGGCTCTGACTCAGCGGCACACAGCGGTCCCCGGAGCTGCTCCTCTCTCCCAGCTGCGCCGCACTGTCGTCTTGGTGTTGATTGCTCTGTCTGGATCCTTTTGGCTCAGCTGTCCTCTCAGTTTATCAAAGGGCAGGTGGCTTTCTGTAGCTCTTAGGACAGAGGTTTGAAGGGCTGGTAGACAGCCGGATGGCGTGCCGTGAAGGAGCTGTTACTGAAGAGCCAGGTTCTGGTGGTAGAATGGATACTGAAATCCTTTAGTAACTAAAAGGCTCCGTTAAATGCAGCCTGTGACACCTGGATGAAGCTGTTGTTGTTACGATTATTATTTTCATAGAGAACCATAGATGGCATCTGTCCCAGATCTTTCTAATACTCATGATTTCCTGAAATTTCCCCCCCTTCTCTTTTTTTTTCTTGAAGGAGCCTCGATGTCTGGATTGGATTCAATGATTTTGCAAGCACTGGAGCGCAGCAAAGAGGCGAAGGATTTAATCTGGAGAGCTGTCAGAACTGGCTGCCGGGAGAACCCCATCCATCAAACGCTGACCACTGTGTCCGGATGGGCCCAACGGGCCAGTGTAACACAGACCTGTGCATGGCCAAGCACAGCTACGTCTGCGAGTACAAGCCAAAAGGTGGGCTCTGCTTCTCCTCTGCTGTCCGCCGGCATCGCGGGCAGGCGGGTGTCCTGCTCACTGGCACGTGCCGAGGAAAAATAGGGCTGCATGGAGGGGGTCATCCAGAGCATCACCCCAAATCAAGTGGGACTGGCAGCAACCACAGTACCCCCAACAGAGGCTTGACTGGTAAACTTTCAGAAACCTGGCCTCAGCCCGAAGGGAAGAATTTGGCCCACTCCAATCTTTGCCATCAATAGAAGTAGAGAGAGGAGCGAAGCTCTGAGGCAGAGCTTTGGAAATAGCTTTTCTCTCTTACTTGAGCAGTCTCGGCGGCTGCTGCTGCCAGGATCTGAGGCCATGGTGCTGCCTTGGTGACTCTTGCTGTCCTTCTGTGGCATCTTGTGGTTTGTGAGATGTTGGGGTCTTGTGACTTAAAAGACTATAGGGCCTTGGAGATCATTTGGTGAGCTTTTATGTGGTGTGTGCTGTGCAGGTTTGTATTTATGCAGTCTCCCAAATCTCCCAAAGTGGTGTAGGGAGTAAGAAAGAGAAGCAGAAAGGACATGAAATAAGAGAAATGTAGGTAGGAAGAAAAAGCCATCGCTAGCTGTGGTGGGTTAACCCTGGCTGGGTGCCAGGTGCCCACCAAAGCCGCTCTGTCACTCCCCCTCCTCAGCTGGACAGGGCAGAGAAAATGTAATGAAAAGCTCGTGGGTTGAAATTAGGACAGGGAGAGATCACTCACCAATTACTGCCATGGGCAAAACAGACTCCACTTGGGGAAAATGAACTTAATTTATTATCAGTCAAACCAGAGTCGGGTAATGAGAAATAAAACCAAATCTCAAAATGGCTTCCCCCACCCCTCCTTTCTTCCTGGGCTCAACTCCACTCCCGATTTTCTCCACCCTCTCCCACCAGCGGTGCAGGGGGATGGGGAATGGGGGTTGGGGTCAGTTCATCGCATGTTGTCTCTGCTGCTCCTTCCTCCTCGGGGGCCGGACTCCTCACTCTGCCCCTGCTGCGGCCTGGGGTCCCTTCCATGGCAGACAGTCCTCCACGAACTTCTCCAACGTCGGTCCTTCCCAGGGGCTGCAGTTCTTCATGAACTGCTCCAGCGTGGGTCCCTCCCCTCCCACGGGCTGCAGTCCCTCAGGCACAGACTG
>JAVKLA010000061.1:18470279-18490727 GCA_034782735.1 Sagittarius serpentarius | reverse complement strand
CCTCCGCGGGGTCGGCCCCAGGGGCTGCGGGGGAGTCTCTGCTCCGGCGCCTGGAGCACCTCCTGCCCCTCCTGCGTCCCTGACCTTGGTGTCTGCGGAGTTGTTTCTCTCACATGTTCTCACTCCTCTCTCTGGCTGCAGCTCCTGAGCCCCAGCAACTTTTTTCCCCCTTCTGAAATCTGTTATCCCAGAGGCGCTACCGCTGTCACTGATGGGCTCAGCCTTGGCCAGCGGCGGGTCCATCCTGGAGCCGGCTGGCACTGGTTATGTCAGACGCAGGGGAAGCTTCTAGCAGCTTCTCAGAGAAGCCACCCCTGTAGCCCTCTCCCTCCCCCAAAACCTTGCCTCACGAACCCAGTACACTAGGAGGAGATCCCGCTGGCCCTGGTAGGAGGGACAGCATCAGCTGGTTGTTCTCAGTCCCCAGAGCCTGACCCGGCTGCGAACGAGCCAGAGGTATTTGCTGCTGGTGGAAACCAGCTGGTCCTGGCCCCATTTCCCATGAAGTCCAGGGGGACAGGGAGGATGGGGAGTGCACCTTGTGCTCAAAAATTCGAAGCAAATCGTGGAGTGTTGGAAGGGAGAAGTATTTGCAGAGTTCCTAGAAGTCAAAATTGCTGATAATGGCAAATGCAAACATTATTTGTGCAGGATGAGAAAGAAATCAAAACACCTGTAAGACGAAGAAGAAGGAAACTACAGGATTACAGCAGCTGCTTCTCCAGTACAGCTGGAGTTACAGATTCCTGAGTGGTCCAAGCCCTGCTACACCTTTGCTGCAGGGTGTGAGCAAGCGTGAGCAGGGTAGGGAGGATAGCTTCAGGCCTTGCCGAGTCTCATGGGCTTTGTTCAGATGTTCCCTTTTTAAACAGGAGTCCTCTTAAATGCTGAAAACTTCTTTGTGGGAGACCCTGCGTTTGACACACGTGAGGCTGTGAAAAATGTGACAGAAGATGTGCTGTCAGCTCCACGGCAAGCTGCGGAGGTAAGAAGGGTTTGCTCACCCTGCTGCCGCAGAGGGAGCCCAGGAAGACGCAGGCAGGTGAGAGCCTTCCTTGTTTTGCAGGTGATCGTGTTCCCTGAGCTGCCCTTCAGGCACGAGGGATATTTGTCGGCCCTGGAGTTGGTGACACAGGACCTGCATCAACCCGTTCAAGTGAGGTTCCAGGTGCATAGACCAATAGATGGAGAAGGTGAGGCACCTCCTCTCAACACGTGTGGTATTGTTAGAGCTGACGCCGTCAGGGCCACGTCAAACTGAGTGTGCGTGGCCTTGTGGCCCCTCTGTCTTCAAAGCAGAAGCTTTGAAGCCTTCAAGGCTCAGCGACTTCATTCTGGGTTTTGAGGACACTAAAGTGCAAAATCTGCAGGTATGGTTGGACAGCCTGAGATTGCCTTGGAGAAGTGGTTGTCCTGGAGAAATTAATAGAGGGAGAAACCTGTCTCAATGCATGAAGAAAATGTGAGTGTAAAGAACATGGATAGAAGCGAATTAATCTTCTGAGCTATACTTTTTTACTTTGGGGAGACATGACGTGTCGAATGGGAATGTGTTGTGGTCCATCTGGCCCCACAGGTTAACAAGGAAGAGCGTTTTCCTGAGCCCATTTCTTCTTGATGGATATGATAATCTAATAAGCCTTTTATTCCTTGTACAACAGCACAATAGTCACAGTTTTGGCAACAGTTAATTTTGCAGCAGAATGTTTGCTATAGCCATAGGGTTGGCTGGTTACAAAAGGATATTTTTTGACACTGAAAAGCTGATACCTTGACATGGGAACATTAACTGAAGAAAAGTTGCTTAACATGTTTTCAGTGTCAAAGCCAGCTCTGCTTTTGCTTGGACTCGCTTTCGCTTGAACATAGATCTCTTTTAGACTGCAAATTGGTGCGTTCTCACTGGAAAAGAGACTAACTTTGTTTTTAATGATCTTTGTGCCTTTGTGAAATTTTCCAGTGGAACAGGACACTTGTCTTACATAGCACCAGGATGTGTTGCAGTTGCAGCTTTTACTAAGAGTGGTCAGTCAGAGTGGAAAAAAAAGGTGAATTTGGAGCAAAGGGGAAGCGCAGTATAAGTGTTACTTTTCAGAATGGTGATCGTTGCTTTCTCTTTCACTTCTTCCAGACTACCAGGAGGGAAAAAATGCTACAGAACCATTCCACACTGCTCAGGATGATGGGAACTGGACACTACTTGAATGTCCTCCTGGTTTCCACTGGTGTCATTTGACTAATTTGTGCTCGTCGCTAAACAACTGCTGCAATGTAACCGAGTGTGCCAACAGTTCTCTTGCCAGCAGCCCTACCCCCGTTTCCCTTCAGCACAATGAAAGCCAGCTCAGCTATGAACTCATCAAGGAATTTGTCTTTACAATACCAGCTGGCCCTTCTTCCCAGTATCTGGTCAGTGTTTATTAGCTGCTGTAACCAGTGAGTAGGTGGGACAGTTTTCTCCTGAGTGCTGTGGGTGAATAAAGAATTGTTCCCCATTTGCAGGTGGAGATACTGAGGTCCGTTCAAATGAAATGACTTGCCCAGTGCCACGCATGCCACCACTTTCTATCTTCCCCGCTCTAAGCCACGGACTCCCTGCAGTAACCTGTTGCGATAGCACAGTTGGCCAAAAGGCTGTGCAGATTTCCTGGGCTATTCCCATTGCACTTACGCAGTGGAGAGAAAGGATAAAGCTGACTTCTGTGTTAGCACATCTGATTCAGAGTGGCCAAGGAGAGCGGAGTGGTGAAATGTCTCCCAGTGCTGTGTTTGGATCTGTGGCTTTTCTTTTGGTTTCCACTTAGCAGTAAACCCAGCTGTCTTGCCCAGACAAGAGTTGGGTGCTGAGTGCTCTTAACTTGAGGCATTAACCCAAAACTGTCTCCTCTCTCTGCAGGTCACATTCAGAAAAGAAAATATTTTTGTCAGGGCTGAGGATGTCTTCAGTATCCAGCATGATGCAGGCTTGGGCTTACTGCTCCAGTGCCGGCCAAGTACCACATCCCCTCACAGAACCAACATCTTAAGCATGAACTCTTCAGAGTGGGCACTTGGCCTGTCTGACGGCTTCGTCGGTGCCACCTGGATAAACAACACTGTTTGCTCTCTCCGAGTCCGCTATGCCGAGGAGCAGCTGGTCCCGGTGATCACCCCCCACAACGCGGGGCTGGAGCATCCCGGTCGCTACACGGTCAGAGCCAGCGTGGACAACGGGGTCTTCGGCGCCAATCTGTCTTGCAGTTTTTGGGTGACTTCCTGGGTGTCAGGCCTGCGGGTCATCCACCCCGCTCCTCAAGGCGGCAAGGTCTACCTGCCATCCAACCACACTACCCTGGTTGTCAAACTCTCCTCAGGGGTGAATGCGACAGCCAGCTGGCTGGGGGACAACCGCACCTTCCCTTTCGAGGGGTCCTGCCCTGCGGCTGTTGCACTGCTGACGGCAGACTGTGCCAGGGAGACCAACGACACCTGGTTTGCTGTCGTCAGCCTGAGCGGCCTCAGGGAGGGGATGAGCACCCACGTCCTTGTTGCGGAGAACGCCGTGAGCTCCCAGAACATCACTGTCACAGTGAAAGTGGAGGAGCCCATCCGCGGCCTGCGGGCCACCCCTGACCCCGAGAGCAGAGTCCTGCTAAATACACGAGTGGTGAGTGATTAATGCTGCTTTTAATTCGTCGGTAGCATTTTTAGCCTTTACTGCTAACGGTGTGGGTTTGGCTCACGAGGAGGGCTGGGGCTGGGCTCCACACTGGGCAGGTGTCGCACTGCTTGCTGCTAAGCGCCGGCTCCCAGGCCATGCAGACAGAGCTGCTGCAGACACAGGCATGTGGCCGAAAGGACTGGTGCTCTCCAGCAGGAAGGCAGCTCAGCTGTGCGTTCACTTTAATTGCCTCAGAGGTAAGGCAGTACCTCCCGCGGCAGGGGATACTGGCTTTCCGGTGCCACAGAAAACCGGAGGCATTATGAGAGGCCAGTATTTAGCTTCTTTTGACTTGTCAAGGGAGTTATTCCTTTAGGTGTTTAGATTTGCTCTACTAAACCCTTACATCGGCTGGCTGAAGCTATAAAAATGTTTCATCCAGCCATCAAAGTCTTGGAGTTACTCTGGTGTTTGCAGTGTTTTTTTCCTCCAGCCCCCTGTCCCCAGAGCTACAGCCGAGCCCTAGGAACTTGTTCAATAGCTGCCCATCGGTATCTGTGGAATGCTTTCCTCAAGCTCTGGCTGCTTATGGCAGAACCCTGTGCCTGCAACGCCTGTTGGTCTCACCCTTCCTGGCTGCCATGGTCTGCTCAGGAGGCAGTGTAGGAGTGAGGAGGGAGCCTGCCCTGTCCAGTGCAGGTCAGCCATTTTTTGCCGTTGGGTTAGGCACCATCAGTGGACGAGGGGCAGAGACTCAGCTTACAGGTGTAGTTAAAGCTGAGTTGTTTCTGCAAAGATATCGGAAAGTTTTTTAGCCAGCAGGAAAGAGACCTGATCACAAGAGCAAAGCACTAGGGTGTGGGAGCAGGCAGTACGGGTTCTGCTCCCTGCTCTGCTGTCGAGTCAGGGTCTGCATTTCTCTACCAGCAAGAAAGCCACAGATGATCTTGCACCTCTGCGTTATGCTCTGAGGGTGCTGTCTTACAGGTGTGTGACGCCTCCCAGTCTGGCTCCGCTCCCTCTCCAGTTCAGCTGGAGATCTCCTGGGAAGTGCTGCGCATGCTTTTCTCTTGCACTAGTATGAAATGTTCTCATGCCTTTCAGAGCTACATCCCTGTGATGGAAGCTGGGTCAGATGTGACTTTCCGATGGACAGTAGATGATAAGCCATCTTTCACTTTTTACAATGTTGTCTTCAACGTTATCTACCAAAGCCCAGCTGTGTACAAGCTTTCGGTAAGCCAAGGCCTTTCCCACGATACCATTTCAGTCCTGGGTTTCCATCTCATCCCACAAACTAAGCAGGAAAAGCAGCAGGGAGAAGAGAAGGCAGAGTTGAGTTGTAGAGGTTTTCACCGTGCTCCTAATGAGCTCGTCTGCTATTTCTCACTGAGCTGCTCTTGCAAATGCAAATAGTAAGTTTCTTGCTATTCTGCCGTTACAGCTGACTTCACTGTCTTCCTCGTCTTTGCTTTCTCCTCTTTTCTCCATGTTCTCCTTTCTGTTCATGGAGTGTCTGTCCTTACTCCTCCCCAGCAGGAATGAGGCGGGGAGCCCCCGCTACAGGGTGCTGGCTGCTGCTTGGGCCGGCAGATGTGGGTTCAGAACTAGGCAGAGGCAGGATGCAAACGAAGACTTTCATAGGCAGGACAGAGCTTCTGCCACAAGCTCTTCTGGTCTCTGTCCAGTTCTCTTTCTGCTGGTGCAGACTGGAACACTGGGTTTTGTCATGACCCCAGGAGAAGGGTGGAGCGGAGAGTCTGGGCAGAGGGAGGTATCTGTTGTGGAATAGGAGTTTATATCTGGTCAGAACATCTTTCTGTATCGTGTCCTGTACTGCCGTGCAGAGTGCCAGTCTGGCTCCAAGCTGCTTGATCCATTTGCAGGGTAACTGCTGGCTTCCTGAAGAGACACCAGCCCTAGCTCTGAGGACACGCTAGCACTAATTTGCTTGGTGCAGCACTATGCTGAGTAGCACTAATTTGCTGGGTGAAGCACCGTGCTGACAAGCCTGGATTGCTTTCACTTACAGAGCTGACAAGGTGGCATTAGTCTGGGGTCCACTGAATTCAGTGAAACAGACCCACAGAAGCCTAGACACACACCTCTTCTGTCTGTTGGGGTAGGAGGTCCCTGTTCAACTGGGTTTGAAAGATCCCTTCTGTCAGCAGCTCAGCTCTCCTGCAAGTGAGGAGGTGGCAAAACGCTTTGTCGTTAGGTGCCATGTCACTGTTACATGCCTAGATAATCTTGAGGATCCTGTTCTACTTCTGTCATGTCTCTTCAGTCTCTTGCCTCCCTTTCCCTCCTCTGCCCAGCTTTGCTCTCCCTCTCTGTGCCCACTACACCCAGGGTGCTGGAACTGCACTTGGTGTGCTTGGTTTTTGAGTCTCTCCCATCCCCACTCTGTGCTTGGAGCCACTCATCTGCCACTGCCTTAAAGCAACTGGGTGGCTTTTGCCCCCTTGGTGGAAGCAAGTGCCTGGGCTCAGCAGCTGGAAGCAGCATACGGGGCACGTCGGAGCAGGCAAAAGGGTAACTGGCAAGTTCAGAGCCAGAGGAGTCTCAAGATGAGGAGCTCTTCTCCTTGCCCTCTTGCTGTAGAACCAGTCCTTGCTTGGACTGACTTTAGTGGTGGAGATGTGGTGGTTCCAGCAAGAGGTGGCTTCGCCAGATAGGTGACCTTCCAGTCACTGCTGCTTTCCAGTGTCGTTCAGGCTGTTGCCCCTGCCTGCCTGTCCCACAGGCTGCTCTTCTCTGACCTAACCTGCTCGCCTGCCCGGGGGGACCTCGTCAGTACAGTGAAGCCCCACTCTCAGGAGTGGGCAGCACGGCAAGGTGATCCCAAATGCATTCTTTATCCCACTGTCCTTCCCAGCTCACCGCCTCCAACCACGTCAGTAATTTTACGGTCAATTACAATGTCACGGTGGAGATGATGAATAAGATGAAGAACCTGACTGTGTTGGGTGTCCTGCCGGTCCTCCCTCAGAACAGCACCGTGGAGCTTACAGCGAGAGTTCAGGTTGATTCAGCTGTGGATGCTATGTTCCTGTGAGTCCTTTGCAAGTTGCCCAAACTTAGGATCTTACTGTGCATAGCTTACCAGTCTTGCCTGCACTGTTTCTCTTCCCAGGGCCAGCTGATGTCAAATGGCCCATTTATCAGCTCCTATCTAGTTAACTTGAAATCCCTGCAAGCGTGGTTCAGTCACGCTGGCTGGGATCTATAGTTCAGGCTGAAATACTTTCCTTTTAAAGGATTGCAATGTTGCTTTAATATTGGGTTCCTCTTCTTCTTACCAGTGCTGTACTCTTCTCACAGTGACAGTTCTGCGGCCTTGGGCACAGCTACTGCTTTGATACCTGGCATTATGCTTCCTATGGTTTTTCTGGAAAACCCATCCCTGAGCCTGAAACACAGGCCTAGGCCGGGCCAGGGTTCCTCTGGGACTTCCATGATTCTCCTGTTGTGCAGTGTAACATGGTTTGCATGTTTCTCCAGGTGGGATTTTGGAGATGGTGTCCAGGAGACGTACCTGTTCAAACCTCCTTACAACAAGTCTTTCCTTGTTCCTGATCCCAATGTCCACGAGGTTGTAATTGAGCACAATGTTTCACACGTCTATCAAGATGCAGGTATGCTCGGGACAGTTGTTTGGGGAAGAAGGGGCTCAGGCATTTTCGTTGCAAGGGGGTACAAGGCACCTTCCAATAAAACAATGGCTTGAAAGTCATTACCTCGTTCCTGAGCCGACAGCCAGAGTGACTGGAAGTCTCCAGCAATTGCCATCCTCTGTAACTCTGTTTGTAGGAGAAGTTTGTCCGCTCTGTAAGAAGCAGGTCCGCTGCACACAGTCCCCTTTTTGGGCGGTCTCAGCAGATAGACGAGTGGCAGGCAAGCTCCGTGCTGACGGGAGCAGGGGTAGGAGCGACTACTATGGGCAGCAGGAGGGGGGTCTGTTTTGTGAGCGAGTAGAAAGAAAATCTTTTCTCTGTATCTGTTGGACTGGCTTCTTACTTGGTGTTTGGTCCTCACGTGCATGGCCTGGTTGTAATTCCAGCTTGTCCTGGACCAGAGGAGGGAAGCCCAGGGTGTGCGCCGTGCAGGAGCAGAGTATCTGCCTGCAGTCCCCCATCACGCTCCCCACGCTGCTGCAGCACTGAGCAGGCTGTTGCACAAGCATGTCCTCACAACTGGTCTTCTTCTGCTCTCTTCCAATGCAGGTGAATATGCCCTGATGGTTCTTGTGTCAAACCAGTTTGAGAACCTCACCCACTTGACCCCAGTTCATATCCACAGTTACCTGATTGATGTGAAGATGGAAGCAGAGGAGGATGTTTTAGTTGTGAGCTGTCCAGTCACCTTCAGAGCCAATCCATTGCCATCTCCTTATGGTGTCATGTATACCTGGGACTTTGGGGACGGGTCCTCACTGTTCACAGAGAGCCAACCTACAGTGACGTACAGCTACTCCAGAAGAGGGGTATACAACATCACCGTGACAGCGAACAATACCATAAGCAGCGTGGAGACAGTTGAGTGCTACCAAGTGTTTGAAGAGATAACGGGGCTCCGTGTTTCGGCAGATGAAGCAGCAGAGCTGGGAGCGTCCGTGACCCTTAATGCTTCAGTGCAGACGGGGGACAGTATCACCTGGATATTCGATATGGGGGATGGGACAGTGCTGAGGAGTCAGGTGCCAGTGGTAGAACACGTGTACATAAAGGACATCAACTGCACTGTGAATGTGACAGCTATGAATCCTGTGAACTCTGTCTCCCAAACTGTGCGCGTTCGGATATTTGTCCTGGAAGTACTCAAAATAGAGCCTACTTCTTGCATCCTTGAGCACCCGAATGTGCAGCTCACTGCATATGTGACGGGGAATCCTGAGGAATACATCTTTGATTGGACTTTTGGAGATGGCTCGTCCAATGTCACAATCAGTGGGGACCCTGTGGTGATGCACAACTTCACCCGAAGTGGGACATTCCCCCTCTCCCTGACTCTCTCAAGCAGGTTTAACAAGGCTCACTATTTCACCAGCGTCTGTGTGGAGCCAGAGATAGTCAATGTCACCCTTCTGCTTTCCAAGCAGTTTGTGAGGCTTGGTGAAGAGAGCAGCTTCCAGGTCAGTGCCATGCCGCTCTACCAGTACCGCTACCGCTGGGATTTTGGGAACAATGAGTCCACTAGATCGAGTGGGACTGAAGTGACCTACACCTACAAGAACACAGGGGTCTTCCTGGTCACGGTGACTGTCTCCAACAATGTGTCTTTCAACAATGACACAGCATTTGTGGAAGTCCAGGAACCAGTTGGGGTAGCAAAGATTGAATATAACGGGACAAATGTTTTGGAGCTGAACCAGATCTACCTGTTCTCTGCCAGCATGAATGGAACCAAAGTGAGTTACTGTTGGGACTTTGGAGACGGCACTACCCAGCCTGGGCCAATCGCTACCCACTCCTACAACAACACGGGCCATTACGCTATTAGTGTGATGGGCCGGAATGATGTGAGCTTTAATGAGACCATCATCGATGTCACAGTGAAACGTCGGCTCCATGGGCTGACCATCAATGCCAGCAGGACAGTGGTGCCATTAAATGGTTCGGTGAGTTTTGTAGCCACACTTGTAGCTGGCAGTGCCATCCGCTACTCGTGGATCCTCTGTGATCGGTGCACTCCTATCCAAGGCTCCTCCACAATTTCCTACACTTTCCGGTCCGTGGGCACATTCAATGTCATTGTGACAGCAGAGAACAAGATCAGCTCGTTGCAGGACAGCATCTACATCTACGTCCTGGAGCAGATTGAAGGCCTGCAGGTGGCTAGCAGTGACCTGGTGGAGGACATCTATTTCCCAACTAACAAAACACTCCATTTGCAAGCAGTGGTGAGAGAGGGAACAAACATCTCTTACAGCTGGGTAGCCCAAAGGGATGGCAATGCTGTGCAGACCTTTGCAGGGAAAACCTTCTCCTTGAGCATCCTAGAAGCTGGAAACTACACTGTCTATCTGAAAGCCACTAATATGCTGGGATGCGCAACTGCTAACAGAACACTGGAGTTCATTGAAAGCATTGGTCTTTTAAAGCCTTATGCATTCCCTAACCCAGTTGCTGTTAATGCTTCTGTTAACATAAGTACCACCCTAACCAGTGGCACTGGCATCACATATGTTTGGTACCTAGAGGATGGCTTCTCTCCTGTTACCTCTGAACCCTTTATTATACACTCCTTCCAAAGCCCTGGAGTGATCGAGGTTGTCATTAGAGCAGAAAACAAGCTGGATTCAACCAACGCAACAATTTGTATCTGTGTAGAGGAGGTCATAGAGGGGCTGAGTATAGGGACTGCAGAACTGGACTGTAGGTATGTCTCATCAGGCTCCACGGTGGTCTTTGAGGGAGAGCTGCAGAAAGGGACTGAAGTGACGTGGCTTTGGGAGGTGCCAAATGGCACATTGACTGGTCAGTCTGTGGCAGTCCTGTTCCCCACCGCAGGGTTTTATACAGTCTATCTGAATGCATCGAACGACATCAGCTGGGCCCTGGCCAGCAGGAATATCTCAGTGCTGGACAGGATTCAAGGACTGGAGGTTCTTGCCAGCAAGAAGGTGGTGGAGCCAGGGGAACAGGTCACCTTTGTGATCAGGATGTTGTCAGGTACCTCTGTGAGTTACTTGGTGAGCATAAGTGGGGACTACTCTGTGGTGCTCAATGGGTCCAAGTACACGCATGAGTTCACCAAGAGCGGCGATTATTTGGTGACAGTGACAGTGCAGAACCAAATCAGCATCGCACATGCCCAGGTGCTCATCTCTGTCCTGGAGGCCATCCGCAATGTCAGGCTCCTGAACTGCTGTGAGGAAGGCATACCCACGGGCACGAAGAAGAGCTTCAGTGCCCAGGTGGAGAGCGGCTCCCGTGTGTCATTCTCTTGGCAGTTCTCCCTGTGGAAAGAGCAAGGCCGATCCGTGGTCACTGTGGCAGGAGAGAGTGTTTCCTACACTCCAGAAGCTGCAGGCCTGCTCGAGATTCACCTCAGTGCCTTCAATGACTTGGGAGGTATCAATATCACCAGAACCATCCAGGTCCAAGACCCAATAGTGCAAGTCTCCCTCACTGCCTCCAATGCCTTTGTCAACAGGACAGCACTGTTTGAAGCAGCAGTGGTGCCCAGCAGCAGGAGTGTTGAGTTCTTGTGGAGCTTTGGGGATGGCTCTTCCACTCAGATGACCAGGGTTGCAGTGGCCAACTATTCTTACCTGAGCGCTGGGGATTACCTGGTGGAGGTGAATGCCACCAATCTCATCAGCTTCTTCATAGCCCACCTCACTGTCACTGTCAAAGTCCTGGAGTGTGAGGAGCCGGAGGTGGAGTTAGCCTTGCCCCCTCAAGTAGTCATGAAGCGGTCCCAGAGGAACTACCTAGAGGCACAGATTGACCTCCGAGGATGCATCAAGTACCAGACGGAGCACCTGTGGGAGATCTACCGAGCACCCAGCTGCTTGAACTTGGATGACTCCAGCAGGATCCGTCTGCCAAATGTTGATGTGAACAGGCCCCAGCTAGTTATACCCAAGCTTGCCCTGGAAGTTGGGAACTATTGCTTCATCTTTATTGTCTCCTTTGGAGATACCCCACTGTCCAAAAGCATCTTTGCCAATGTAACTGTGATACCAAGTAAGCTGGTCCCAATCATTGATGGGGGGTCATACCGTGTATGGTCCAACACTCAGGACTTAATCTTGGATGGGGAGAAGTCCTATGACCCGAACTTGGATGATGGTGAACAGACTCCATTGTTATACGACTGGTCTTGTACGTTCTCCTCCAAGGTAAGAGCAGTTTTGCACAGCTAGAGAGGGTGATCATTCGGGAGCTCCAACTGCACGTCAGCTCCACTGCAAACGTGTGTCTGGGTTGAAATGGTGTTGAGGGAAGCTTTTGTGAGCATCTTTAACACAGCTGCTCCAGAAGGAGGGTTGCAAAGGTTTCCCAATTCCTGGCTCAGGATGATGCTACACAAAAATGACTGTGAAGAGTTATGCAGTGCAGCCTGCTGCAGTCCGGTGCTGCGCAGCGTCCCTGCGCGCGGCAGAAGCGTTGGCGCTGGCAGCTGAGGCATTTGCATTGCTGCTTTCCTTGTACTTGGCCTCTGGTTCACGGTTTCAGTGTAGCTGCTTCCATTACCTGAAGGCAGTACAGAGCTGCTGCTTGCAGTCCGGGGGGCTGAGGGCTCTGGTCTCTCTCCCGTTAACAGTTAAATGTCTCTAATCGGAGGAGTCAAGTGACCACCAGTCATGGTCACTGTGGTCACGGGCAAGTCACTGTGGGCACAGGCAAGTCACTGTCCTCACACACTGAAATGGTCTGACCCTACAGTGACAGAAGGGCAAGGGAGAACTGCCCTTCAAGTTCTTATGGGAGATCCGCCTCAGGAGCATTTTTTGATTGAACGTGGGATTCTTTTGCTTGTAAAAAGTCATTGTTTTCTGTCTTTACCTCAAAATAGAAAGATGTGGAGTGTGTGGATTAGACTTTTGAGTTTCATGTGAGGTTTTTGTGTTGTTTGGCAATATTTATAAGCTATTTAATGAAGAGTTAATTGCTGCAAAATAAGAATTAGCAGCTCAGATGAAATACAGGAGTATTTCAAGTGCTGCTTACTAACCTGAAGAATAGGATAATGTGCTGTATTGTCCATACACCACCCCATTTCTTCCACCCCAGCGGTGGCATTGCACAGTAAGATCTGTAACAGTGACGTTGTGTGGACCTGAATGTTTTGGCTGTGGACTAACCCAATGTGCACCCGTACCAAGGAGGGTTTGAAAGTTCTTTTCTCCTTGCAAGCAGAGCTCGGCTGCAGGGTGCTCTCTGAATTTCAGTGCCAAGGATGGAATTGTCACAATTTCCAAAGCTGTATTAGAAGCAGATGTGGAGTATACGTTCGACCTCACCATCAGGAAGGAGGGTATGAGTCCTGAGGCAACAAATCAAACCGTACGTACCACAGACAACTGTCGCTTTCTGGCCTTGTGTGCCTGTTGCTGGACACAGCCAAGCTGGAAGTCCGTGGCCCTTTTCATAAGGAAGTTTCTAGAGGAGAGTGCTGCTGGCTCCGGACCGGGTCCAGCCACGGGGGACCCCCCAGGCTGCTTCCCCTGGCCCGAGCTGGGAGCCGGTGCCAGTTCAGCTGGGGGTGTGGACGTGCCGCTGTCCACCTGCACCAGCCAGCAGATTTTAGGGCATCGCTGGGGCTCCATAACCGATCCCGACCAGGTCACTGGCAGGAACAAACACTGGTATTTTTGTATTTCTGTGATCTGTTCGTCTTACGCTGCCTTGGGCAGCGCTTTTTGCTTGTCCTGCCAAGTCCTTTTAGTTTCTTCCTTCCTTTAGACCTTGCGTTATTCCCTCTCTGTGCAGAGGCTGCGTTAGTGACCCAGCCCTCAACGGTACTGGCCACCGTTCCTGGGACTGAGAGTCTGTGACTGCAGGACTAGGAGGAGAGCAACGGAGCCTGTGGTCGGTAGCATTTAGAGCACTGTGTGCAGTCCCAGGATCTTCACAGGTCACAGCACCAGGCTCTTCCCTGATTTTTGCCCAGAGAGAGCTTCCTAAGAGCTGGTGCTTAATTTTACTGTCAACAGTTCCTCTCTTCTCTCCTTCTGAATTTTTTTAAGGGAGGATTTTTTTTTAAGTGCACGTTGTTTATGTCAAATTAAGCCTAATGCTGAATGCATCTGCAGTCCGGGAGCAGTTATGGTTTATGTCAGAAACATTCATCGTGGTGCGTTTGGCAATTAGAGATATAGTTAGTCTGAAAGTGGAAACTCTTACTGCCTGGGTTTTAAACCAAAACTGGAGGATATAAAGAAAAAAATTAAGTTGATAGCCTTTCAAGGACATTCCGTACTATCTGGTTTCCATGCATGAGCGCAAAACAATGATTCCAGTGTCGCAGGAAATTTGCAAATGCTGTAGGAATGAATGAAGCTTCAATGTGCTCCGGCTTAGTGCTGTGGAATATTTATCCTCTTTTAAAAGTCTGCCATATTAAACAATGTCTTCATTACTGTCTTTCTCTGAATTCAGAGTATTCGTTATGCCAGGGCAGAGGGCTCTGTCAAATGCTGGACAACCCCGTTTCCTAGGGGATTAAAGGAATTTAGACAAAGTAGAGGGGCCAGAGCTCAATAGCCATTGTGTCTGAGCCACCAGTGCTTCTAAAGCTCTCCTCTCTCCGAGTGCTTTGCTGGCGAGGTGTGATAGATGTCCTGAGATGCGCAGCTTAGATCTGCGCTAAAAGCCTGGAACAACACGCCGCTCTCTGGAAAAGGTGGTTCTTCCAGGCTGTAGAGCAAAATGCATTTGGTGCCCATGGGAGCTGTGTTTTCTGGCTATTTTTAGCATCATCGCTCTCTCTCAGGGACATAGGTAGTGTCAGAAGTGATGATGGTTCTGCACAGGCAGTGCACTCGAGAGCCCAAGGGTCAGGTCCTAAAATGTGGCATGTGGTTCTAGGCCAAGCTCTGTAGATCAGAGCAGGGATGGGGGAGACAGCGGGACCGTGCTGGCTCTGCACAGGGCAGCACATCCTCAGCAAACCCAGGCGCCCTGGCTCTCCCTGAGCCCTCTGTTACTCTGGACTGTAAACACTTCCCATTTAGCAACCTTCCGACCAGAGGACAGGGACCCACAGCCCCACACTCCTGTGTCCACGGCAGATCTGCTGTGACCCCACCAGGTCAGGCGCTCCGCAGCTGCAGAGGCAGGACCGAGAGTTTGGCCCACAGTTGCTTCCTGGGGCAGGTGTTCACCAGATGTTTGGTCTGTGCTGTAACGGAGGCTTTCCTCCTCCCAGTTAGACTGCTCTTTTCCAAACTCTTAACACGGATCCCATTTTTGTAGGGTGAACAGCTGTCCTGAGATGGTTGATACAACAAAGTGCTTCAGTTAGCATCATCCCCCCGCAACAGCACAAGCGTGACTTGCTGGGAATTCAGCACAGGGTACCAGAGGGACATTTTGAAAGCGATTTATGTTGTTAAAAAGTGTAAATAAAGTAAATCCAGAATTACCTGGATTGGCCCAGCTTGGCATTGTGTGGCTCTTGAAAATCAGCGGCAGAAGAACTGGCCAGTGTAAGAAAAGTGATGTAGCTTAAGTCCGACATGAAATCCTTTGGAATTCCCTTTCTGCTGTTTCCTTAGCACAGACCGGGTGGGTGCAGAGTAATTCCTCCTTGCAGAAGCAGGTGCTGGGATGTCTGCTTCCCCGTTCGACGTCTGTTATTTTTGCCTTGGATCTTCTGATGGAGCCTCTTTCTTCCCCAGGTATTCATCAAGAGAGGGGGAGTCCCTATCGTGTCCCTGGAGTGCGTTTCCTGCAAGGCTCAGTCTGTCTATGAAGTTAGCAAGAGCTCCTACGTGTACCTGGAGGGGACCTGCCAGAACTGTCACAACGACTCCAAGCTTGGGGTAAAGTCATCAGCAACGCTGGTCTTTGCTTCACCTTTGCTGCACTTCAGGGAGAAGGGGAGAGTCAGAGAAGACGGGGTGGAAAGAGTGAGGAAAGTATGTGAGTCCTGGACCTAAACTGCTGTAGAGACAAGGAGGGGAAACAATCTCTGACCATAAATGCAGTGGCAGGCTGGGTCTGGCTGAGGGGATGGAGAAGGCTGGCTGATACTGGTCTCTTCATCACAGCCCCTGGAACTTGGAGCTTGCGTGGTGTGACATGGGGCTCCCGCCTGCCGTGGAGGCGGCTAGGAAAGCCTGCGAAGCGCATTCCCCGTGCGGGCTGCGGGACACATGGCCTGTCAGTCCTCCATCAGTGTCTCGACCTACCCGGGGGCAAGTCCTTGCTGGATCATTTTCAAGCCAAGCCCATGAGTGACCAGCTTGATTCACACAAAAGCCACTTTTTTCCCTAGAAGAGATCTGTAGAGTATTTTCTTCTCCCTGCTGACTGGCATTTTGCCCATTATTCTGGTGGCTCAAGCAGAGGTGGTTCAGTCTCTTCGGATCCCCCAAGTCCCTCATGCCCCCCTCTAATCACAGATTCCACTATGCAGCATCTCTGCAACCTGTTGAATGAAGCAGGTCTCAGAAGTGGAAGTCCCGTTGCGAGAGCTGATCTGTATTGCTCCCAGCAAGCCCAGCAAGTACTTGCATGGCATTTTCTGGCTGGCTATCACACTGTTCCTCTTGTTATCACAATTGTACATTTGTGCTATTAACAGTAACCATCCAGGACACGTTTAGCTTGAAGCATATAAAACATGGTATCCCGTGGAGACTCCACCAGTACTTAATTTATTTCCTGTGTTTTGTATTCTGTATTATGAAATATTCTGTCGGAGGGTGATGTAATCCCAGAGACTAAAGTAGATCTCACAGTGGAAATATTCCCACCAGACATTTTGGAAGGGTTCCAGTTCTTGTTGCTGTAGCACACAAGACTAACGCTGAATTATCAACTGCAAATTTGGCAGACGCTCCCACTAGAAATCTGTTACTTTTTATAAGAGACTCAATCTGAAAACATATTAAGGTCATAACTTCAGATTTAAACAAAACCTTTCCTGTCTTTCCCTTCTTCATCGCTATAGAGATGGGCAGCACACAGCTTTAAAAACAAGTCTCTCATCCTGGACAAAAAAACCACCTCCACTGGCAACACAGGAATGAACCTGGTCTTGAGGCAAGGGGCACTGAAGGATGGCGAGGGATATACTTTCACCCTTCACATCACAGACCTCACAACAGGGGAGGAAGGATTCGCCTCCATCGATCTGCTCCCAAACCAGCCGCCTGTCGGAGGATCCTGCCGGCTGTCGCCCAGAGGACCCCTCAGGGCACTGATGGCAAAGGTGCACTTTGAGTGTGCAGGTGAGCGCGTACGGACAGCGGTGCTGGGCACCTGCCAGCCCTCTCGGCTCCTCATGGGTAACGGTTTCTCATGACCAGTGTGTTACCAGCTGCCCTTCTTCCCACAGATGTTCTCTTTACCCCGAGCTCCTACCCCAGGACACTGTTGGCCAGGGCTGAGTTCAGAAGTGGATCTTCCCATTTCTGATCTCCAGTGTCTGGACCGTGAGCAGCTTTGTGTGCCCAAATTATGGAGCTCTCAAACTCATGGTAGCGGGCAGGCACTTTCTTTAATCCTAATTCATGTAGTTGAATGGTGATATCCAGGCCAAAACAGTACTTGCAGAAGAAACTGGTATTTCAGTGCAGGAAAAAGAAGATAGGTGCCAAAATTGAGTCACGGATATATGGGAAGAGTCAAAAGGCAAAGCACTGGGGCCTTCTCTGCCATGTGGGCTGGATGTTCCCATTGGCAGTTACCTTCTCAACCAGCTGCAGAGACAGCAACAACGGGTCGAGCTTTGGAAAAGTGGCCTGGCTGACATCTTGTAGCCTTGGGCCAAGGAATAAGTGCCTCTGAAAACCATATTTCCCCAAATGATTGGTGTTAGGGATTAATGCTTTCTGTGCACAAATGCTGGGAAGCCACGCTACAGAGGAGATGATGGATTCTGCTGGTTCTGGGGTGGCTTAAGCTGGGGGAGAAGCAGAAGGGTATTCAGCATGATAGAGCTGTAACTTTGGTATGTTTTGATCTACCCAGAATAACTATGAAATCAGTACCTCTTTGGAGTAGTGGGAATTTTAGCTCCAAGTGAGTGTTCCTAAGCTGGAGTGAAACATGCAGGATACAGGCGTGCTGGTCGATGTCCAGTGCAGCGAGCCCTGGCAGAGCCAGCACCTTCACTGGTGCTCACTGGCAAACATGCAGTGAACTTCCCAAGTGCCCGGCTCCCACAAGACTCCCCATTATTCCTGGGAGCTCCAGGCAAACCTTTGTGCAGGTTTTATCCTAGACTCAGTTGTTCCTGAGATGTCGAACTGCCTGAGGGCTGTGCTGAGCCGCTGTCTAATGCCAGGCTTTGCAGGGCTTGTGCCGAAGCTGTGGCCTTGAGTCAGTGCTGTTCCTAGCCCCAGAAGAGTTACTCCCATTTTTATTTTGCTCATGAACTCTTCACAGGTCCCTGTGAGCGTTACAAGACCCAGACACCTAGGCAGGAACCCCTGAACATCAGAAAAATACGGAGGGTCAGAGCTTTACATTGCAGGCCCTGAAGACATCCCTGCAGCCCGGTGGAGTCCTCAAGCTGTCCTCATTGTGGGGACAACCTGTCCCTCTGCCAGCGCAGGGCGACCCCTTGCTGGGGACAGCAGTGAGGGCAGGTGCCGTGCTGAAGGGCTGAGCGGGGTGGGACAGAGCAGGGGAGCGAAGGGGCACTGACGGACAGGCTGGGCTTCGGGATGGCGGCTTCAGCCCCGCTGTGCCCTTGTCCCGTCAGACCCCCTGTTTGGGTTTGTTTTGCAGGCTGGCGAGACACGGAGGACACGGAGGGGCCGCTGGTGTACATCCTCCTGGCATCCCGCTGCAGGGCCGGGCACTACCATGAGTTCTGCGTGTACAAGGGCAGCCGCGCCGAGCACAGCGCCTTCCTGCCCCCGGGCTTTCACGAGAGCGGCTTCACGGTGTCCGTGTCAGTCCTTGTTCAGGACCAGCTGGGAGCGACCGTGGTGGCCATTAACCGGTAAGACCCACGGCTCGCAGGCTGGGCTTACACGGCAGTGCCAGCGTCCAGCCTAGGCTCCTGAATCACGGTCTCTGGCTTGACCACTGGGTCCCTGTCCTGAAGGGCTCGGCAGATCCTGGGTAAAACGTTTGCCTCCTGGAAGAGGCTGTTGGCAGGAAGGCGAGGGGAGGCTCAGGAGAAATGTAATGTAGAGAATTCCAGTCTTTGTGGATCATCACTCAAGGGGCAGACTTTCCCATAAGTTACGGCTTTCCTGACCACCTCCTTAATTCCCTGGGGATGCTTCGCTGTGAAGGCATGATGCCAGTTTCTCAGAAGATCTCTGTGCTCTGTGCTCTGCCACCTTCTCTGCATCAGGAGCCCTCAAAGGAGAATTGGCAGCACCAAGCTCTGGTGCTGCGGGTGGCCTGGTGTCCCGCTACTGAGAGCCAGGGAGGTCTCATGCAGCCCACATGGAGAGCATGTGCATTTGAATAAGATGGAAGGGACTGAAGCTTGAGTCTCAGCAGGGCCAGTACCGTGAAAGCCCAGTTATCCCTTCTGTGTGTGCCCCTTGGTTTCCATTGTGCTCCATGCAGGCCACAAGTGCCCACAAGTCTTTGGGCAGCAGCCTGAGCTGGCCTCTGCTGCCCGACCGAGCCGCAGGACGGCTCCTTCTCAAGGCTGATTTGCAGCTCCCTGCACTGTACATGTGGTCCCGGCCTCCCGGGTTGGAGCCCGCAGTCCTGCCGTGCCGGCGGAGGAGGAGGATCTGTGTCCCAGCTGTTCCTCAGACCCCAGGGAAGGATGCCAAAAGCAATGCAGCTCCTCCGAGCACACCGACCCTCTTTTTAAGGGATCTTTCTCCTCCATCAAGCTAAACCTGGATTTTCTCCCCTGGGCTCACTGTGCCCGTGTGCGTCCTCCACCTGCAGCTTCACAGAGCTGGACCAGTGAGGAACCAGGCTTCAGGTCCATGATGTGCCTACATACAGCTGGTGCAAACTGGGTACCAGGGCAGGCGTCAGCAGTGCTGTCTTTGTTGTTTAACCACCTGCTTCCCCCCTCATCTTCTTTCCCAGCTAAAGGGCAGATTCTGCCCCCTTGCCCCAGCCCCGTTTGACAGTCTGTACTTAACCCAAATGCCCCTTTCCCTTGACAGCTCCATGGAAATCGGCTTACCCGAGGGGTTCCCCAGCCTCTCCCACTGGCTCTACAATCAAACTGACACCGTGCTCCAGGGCTTAGTGAAACAAGGGGACCCGCAACAGGTCATTGAGTACTCCCTGGCCCTCATCACCATCTTAAATGAGGTAAAGCAGCACTCGCTGCCCAAGAGGGGCCTCCAGAAGGCCTTCCAATCGCCCGTAATGTTCTTTGGCTAGGTTTTGTGCAGCGATGTAGGGAAATGACTAATGCTACAGTTTTTCATGTAAATCGGTGTACGTGCATGGTGGGAGCTGGGCTGGAGCTGTTCTCATGCATCAAAAAGAGTAACAAGCTCCAGACACAAAATGACCAGGGAAAGCAGAGGGGCTGCAAAATAAAACAGAGGTCCCAGAGAAGGCAGTGGCCTGGGTGTCTCCCATGCAGTCTGCTTTTCTGCCCCCATATTCAGATAGTTTTTCCTCTTTACTGCCAACCTCAAGTCTAAACACTGAACTTAGAAACGGAAATCTTAGCCCGAATTCCCCCACCTCCTTCGCACTTCCTTTGAGCCAGCCGTCCCACTCCGTCTCGGCAGGGCTGGAAACTGCCGGTAGCTGCTCAGGTGATGCTGTGGGCGCTAAGGAGACCTCCTTGTTCCGACTGCTGAGCTAGTGCAGCTAGAAAGGTCTGCCTGCATACGAGGCTCTTAATCCACAGTGCAGGAGCGTCATCCTCCTGGCAGCATTCACTTTCACTCCTACCTAAAGTAGGGCTCAGACCCTCCATGTGCATCTCTATAGGCAGGGCAGGAATTTTGGTCTATACTCATGCTTTCCTGCCTGCCAAGAGCCTGCTGCGTGCCTGGAAGGCAGGCAGGGGCAATCCCCCTGAGCACAGGCGCTGTGCTTAGCTGGATAAGGGCTGCACACTGGTGTGCTACTTAGCTGTCAAGTGCAAGGCTGTTAAGATAATTGCTTGGAGACCACAAGTGAAATTGAGGAAGTTCTACTGGAAAACCAGCTCATTAGATCACCCGGGGTGGGGGC
>JAVKLA010000061.1:18408028-18470179 GCA_034782735.1 Sagittarius serpentarius | reverse complement strand
GGGTGGGGGGGGGGTGGGGGGTGGCAGTGGCCGCAGGCAGAGAGAGAGAGTGCAGGGAAGAGGTGACTTCAGCACAGCTCATCATCCTCTGGAACAACCTGATACATGTCCTCACTCTACCTGCTTTTCTCCCCCCTCAGTACGAGCGCTCCGTGCTTCTGGAACCTGAGACTGGGAATGAATTTGAACTCCGGACCTGGACTCGCAACAATATCACAGAAACCCTGAACTCGCTGAACGTGAACACAGTTGATGATATCCAGCAGATCTCCGCCGCCTTGGCGCAGTGCACGGTATGTTCCCCATCAGCACCCCCAGCCTCCTGCTCTTCCAGGTGCAGGCTTCCCTGTCTCCGTCTCTCTCCCCCCCCCCCACCCCACACAGGGAGGACAGGTATCACTTGCTGACATCATTAGGGTTTCTGTGGTGACGTCCTAAGCGTTGTCAGCTCTGCCCCTCGCCGTGCCACCCATCATGTGCTGGAAGACAGCACCTAAGAACTCTGTGCTTCTTCTCTGGTACCAGCCCTGGTGTGGCAGCTTGCTAGCAAGTAGGTTCCTTCACTTGCAGATGGAGACTGTAGGAGAGGCCCTGGCAGACTGGAGAAGCACTGGAATAAATTGCTGGGGGAGTCGCAGAATCTCCAAGGACAGGCTGGACTCCATCAGGAGTAACACAAGTAGAGCCGGACCTGCCTTGAGCCAGGGTACAGCGCCAAGGACTGATGTTCCTTCCAGCCCTATTTCTACCATACAAGATCAGAAACACTGCTGGGCTCCGCTGCTGACTGGAAGCGCTGTGTTCCCCAGCCAGCTCACAGTTTCAGCTCCCCGGTTGCTGGGGCTGCTGCCCGGTGGATTTAGGAGTGGCTTTATGTGTTTTGTCAGATGGGCAAAGGGAAGAGAGCCCAGTTATATAATGTGCTTGGGGTTTGGTGGACAGCCAGTCAGCTCTGGCGTGCTCTTCCTCCCAGCCCTCCTAAATCTTTGCTTTTGGGACTGGAGTCAGGTACCCTGGCTTTGGCTGCACATCGCCTCCCCAGCCAGGTCAGCAACCTTGCTCAGCAGGAACGGGCTGTCAGTGAAATGATGGACAGACTACTGCATCCCACCCACAGAGTTCCTATTCTGCTGCTCCTTTCTCTGCTTCAAAGTCTGTAAACCTCAAAAATCGCTTCTTTCTATTCAACTTTGTTCAGGGATTTGGGGTTCGACACATCCCATTCTGATGCTGGATTGGTTTGTTTCGGTCTCTCCCATGTGCTTTTGCCTTGCGACTTGATCTCGCTGTGGAAGCTTAGGTCTAGAAATAGAATTTTTGTTCCATGGGAAAAGCTGACGTTCCAGGATTAGTTTGTGCTCTGGATTAGAATGAAAAGCTTAGAAAAACAGTGATCTAGAATTTCCCAAGTGGTTGAGACTAGTGCGGAGTTCACACATTTCCTTTCCTATAGACGTGTCAATCAGTGCTGATACTTTTTTGATTTTACCTACAGGGGAGAGGAAAAATCAGAATTAATTTCTCCTGGAGATGGAAAAAAAGGATCTCAGTCATCTTAGTCAATTCTCCTTCCTAAGTGGTAGCTCCCCTTGGGGTGGTTCCTCCCCGTAACCCCTTTTCTTCCCCACCTCCTTGATATCTGACTGTGCCTTGTGGACTCTGGTTTACATAGTGTGTCCTTGCTTCTCATCGCTTACAAATAAAAGCAGAAAAGGGAGAATTCTAGACCTGCAGGTGCTATTTTGATTCCTCATCAAAACATACAGTGAATCACGTCTGAATCCTATGATGGTTAAAAGAAAAAAGATGAATAAGAGCTAGGAACGGGGTTGTGGTAACAGCTTCCATGTGTTGCCTCAGTCCCCTCCCATCCAGCCCTCGAGAGTGCGGGGAGCTCCGGGCCATGGCTAGAACATTCTGTTTCTTGGACACATCTGGGAGCAGAGGGAGGGCCATCCATCACGCCTGAGTGGCAGGATCCCTCCCACAGCTTTCAGGAGTGTTTGGACATTGAAATGGATTCAGTAAGGTCTAAATCTTGCTTCCACTGAAGACAGCGGAGTGGATGCAGGAATCCTACCCAGCTCCTTCTGGTTGATTTCTGGAGGAACAGTGTGTGGCCCCAGAGGGGTGCTCATGAGATGCAACAGCGGGAGATGCGCTTGGTCCTTACAAGTGAACTCCATGCTGCCCGTTATTGCTCTTTGCAACCCTGATGCATCCTCCATCAGACTCCTGACATGCCTGCCTGTACGCTGGCAGACTGTAACGTGAGAGGAGGTAGACGGAAGAGTCCTGGAGACACCACCAGCTTCTTGGCTTCTCTCCCTGTGAGCAGGGCAGCCCTGGTCTCCACAGTCACCTCCCTGGGACTGGAAAGAGCAGGGGTGACTTTCAGAGAGCAAATGGTGTTTGAACAAATGTGCGCAGGTCTTTGCAGGACTGAGCCAGCTGAACTTGCCTACAGCTGCCTTCGTCTTCCCCTGGGAGTGTGGCTACTGAATCAGACTGTGTTTCCCTTTGCAGGTGGTGAGCAAGGAGCTGGTTTGCAAGTCGTGCCTGACAAGGACCTTGAACAAGCTGGAGACCATGATGACAATTCTGCAAGGGGAAACGACCCAGGGCACTGTGACACCAACTGGCATCGCCGACAACATCCTCAACATCACAGGTCAGTTTTGTTCATGCGGGGACGGGTGACAGCTGACCAGGCGCCGCTGAGGGCACAGGTCTCCCTGCACAGGGTGCTGGGCAGAAGGAGGCTGAGGGAAGCTCTGCAGGCTTTCTCCTGTGCCATTAGGGGTTTGGCCTTTTCAAGCTGTTAGGAAAATTGCATCTAACACTGGGAGCACCCCGGTATTTTCTTCTCGCTGCACTTTCCCGGGGTTGTCCTGGCTTTGGCAGCTGTCTCTGCGGACATTTAACTATGTCGGTTGTTAATAAACTCACTAATACTCCAGGGAATTCTCTTTTTACTAAACAGTGAGTAACAGCTATGGCTTCCAGATGCTTGCCTTCCTGGTTGCAATCTGAGGAGGGTGCCAAACTTCCCTGGGGCACCCGTGAACGCTGTGTGGAAATTCCCACCTGGTTACCCGGGGAGGAAGCACAGACACCTTCTTTGCACTCCGTGTTACGCATATCGGAGTGTTCTCCACTTGATAGTGCAAAAACTTAGTCACATATGTTTGCTTTATCCAGCCCTTCCCTGTTTCCCGATCTGCTGTTCTAGTCACCATACAGGAGGAAAATAAAGCCTGTTGTGATTAAGTATTCACCACCAAACTTTGTAGATGAGCCAAGAGACTGCAGGAGTTCCTGACAGCTCTATTTTTAGCTATGGGCTACCGAACACTTGCAGTGTGGAAGGTCAAGTGCACAGTGTAGAGTTACTGTGAGAAGACAGTAAGGAATGACTTGTCTGATTGTTTTGGGAAGGTGTCAGATGTTATCTAGACTGTAGCAGTTATCTAGGCTATTTACCGCTTCCTCTGTTTGCCCCTTTATTTCTCTCCTGGCAGGTGACCTAATTCACCTCGTCAATACGGTTTCACAAGAATCCAAGCCCCAGGAGCTGCTTGCTGATTCCCACAATTTGCTGCTAGCTCCCAAAGCCTACAACCTGTCTTCCAGCCTGATGCGCATCCTCATGAAGTCTCGAGTGCTGAACGAAGAGCCCCTTGAGTTGGTGGGAGGAGAAATTAAGGCCACAGGCAAGCGGTCTGATCCCTTTAACTTGCTTTGCTACGAAAACACACCAAACTGCCAGTTCTCCATCCCCCAGGCATTCAACACCACCCTTTCCAACCTGACAGATGTCGTTCAAGTCATGTTCCAGGTGGACTCCAATCCTTTCCCTTTTGGTTACATCAGCAACTACACCGTGTCCACAAAGGTCGCCTCCATGGAGTTTCAGACACACAACGGGGTGCAGATCCCCATTGGGAGCCTGGACTCAGAGAAAGCCATCACCGTAATGGTGTCAAACAGCACAGATGCTGACAATCTCTCTGCTGGCACTGAAGTCATCGAGGCAAGAACATCTGTCAACCTGATTGTGACTATGGAGAGCAACAACAGAGAAGCAGGACTGCACTTCCAGCTCACTTACAGAGTCCTGAATGGTAGCGCCAACAGATCCAACTCTTTATGCTCTTTGCTGTTTCTTCCCGTGGGAGAGGAGGGCTGGGTGTTGCAGCAAAGGAGAGCTGTGTCAAGAGATAACTGGTGTGGGACGGGATGTCAGGTGTAGCCAGCAAGTTCCGCACTGCCTGGTTGAGGTTCTCGCTGTCACGGGCATTATCCAGTCCCTAGTGTAATCCTTGCTTGTGGATTCTGGTACTGAGAAGCCTTTTGCTTTTCCCAGCCCTTCTGTTGAGCCACATTAGCACTGGAGGGAGTTTGTCCACTCCCTCTCTTCGTCAGGTACAATAAATGGTATCGAGAGTCTCTTGCTCAGGGATCCTCTGAACTGCAGACTGAGAGAGTGCAATCTGGAAAAGCATCTCTCCCAACTTTCTGCATTCCTGTCACTCCCACCTGAACATCCAGTGCTGGCAGCAGGCTTGCGGTCAAGCCCTTCTTGGTGTTCATAAAGTACTTTCCGTTTTTTCTCCCCCTCCCCGTGCAGATCACTACATTGCAAGCGAGCCTGAGCCATTCATCATGGCTTATCTCCATCACGAACCAGAGCCCAATGAGCACAACTGCAGTGCCTCTAAGAAGATTGGCCTGGATGCCCTGGCTGGAAGTGACCACAAGCTCTACACCTTCTTCACCTCACCCAGGTAAGAGAAACCTCCCTGGTAATCCCTGCCACACCGACAGGCTGTCCCATGGATGTATGTGAAGGATGCTGAGGGCCTTGCCATGGTTTATACCAGGCTGCCTTGCCGGTTGGTGCTGTTGTAGCTATCCACAGTGCTCCGCTGTCCTCGGAGCAGGCAGCTCTCCTGGGCTGGGAGCTGTAAGCTGCCATTCCTACAGCCCAGCACTGGCACCTCTTCTAGCCTGGCACTCCCTCCTTCCCAGACATCTGCTGCTGCTGCTGCAAAAGCAGCTCAGTGCTCTGTGAGTTGCCTTTCTGGTCCAGGTGAGGGAGGGTTCCCCTTTTCAGAGCTGTAAATCCCGTTCGTTCCCTGTGAGTATCATGACCCTCACCCAGGGCCTCTCCTGGTGATGAGTCTCCCCCCGCTGCCCTTTTCTCTGCTCACTTGCCTGATACCTGTTGTAGTCTGACTGCTGCATGTCCAGGCTTTCATCCTCTGTGCACTAGCCATCTCAGAGTTGCCCAGCTTTGCCAGGACCCTTTCCCCAAGGGACTCACACTGACCTTTGCAGATTCAGGGCTTGCTTCACGGCAGCCCATGAAACGATTTCCCAGAGCAAAGCACCACACGTTAGCCTAGTTCCTGATCTGCAGTGCAACCTTCACAGGAGCACCTCTGTCCTCAGAGCTCATCTTCCCAACGTGTGACAGGAGAACGCCGGTTCCCTCCTGGGTTCCCATCTGCCCTGCTTGCCCGCTGCTTGGAGCGTGGCGGGGCTCATTAAGCACTGCTGTTGTGCTGTTGGGTTTTGCAGCAAAGCTCTCTCCTCTTTATCAGAGCGGTCATTCTTGTAACTTCGGTTGCTGACTTGCTGCCTTGCCCGGGAGCGTGTGTGTTCATGGCTCGTGCTATTTATGAGCCATTCCTTGGCGTTATCTGAGAAGAAAAGATAGGCAGCTTGGGAATAGGTGGGGCAAGAGTGGAGCCACTGTTGTGTAAGTTGACATAGCTTCCACGGCTTTCGGTAACAGGATGCTGAAAGAGGGATTAATCGTCCTAAAGAAGCAAATCTGCTCCCAGCCAAGAATCACGGAGTGGCTGTGGAAGTGTCGTGTGGGTCAGTGGGACACGGGGCAGGGCGGGTGGGAGAGCTGTGCAATGTTGCCAGCACAGAGAAGAGGATATGCGACACAGTGCTCCAGGTGCTGAAATAATACAAAGGTAAAGAATTAAAGTGGTCTGTGGAACCCCAGAGTTTCTGCACAGCCAAAGGGCAGTGTAAATCACACCACATTCACTGGGCTTTTCCTCCTCGTTGTGTGCACGCTCACCTGTCCCTGCGGCAGGGTCCTTTCTGTGGGCACGCATCCGTCAGAACGGGCTTTGTGTCCTTTCAGCAAATGGTTTAATAATGTCTCTTTGCTATCTTTCCCTTCTCCAGAACTGATGACACCATCCAGAAATACTACTTCAACATCACAAACCATTTCAGCTGGTCCCCGGTGGAGGTGACTCTGGGGCTGTACACCTCCCTCTGCCAGTACTTCAGCGAGCAGGAGAAACGCTGGAAGACAGAAGGCATCATCCCGCTGGAAGACACCAGGCCAGACCAGGCTGTGTGCTTAACCCAGCACCTCACCGCCTTTGGGGCCAGTCTGTTTGTCCCCCCAAACTCTGTCCAGTTCATCTTTCCTGTGAGTAGAACAAAGCAGGGGCAGTGCAGCATTGCCGCACGCTGAGCAGATTGTTGTCACCTAGAGGAAAGCCTCGGGCTCCCGTCAGCTTCACGTTCAAGCTGGGTCAGGCTGACCTGTGCCCGGCTGGCAGACCAGCACACGTACCCGAGAGCCTTTGGGAGCTGCACATGGGCCCAGCTCACAGAGGGGCTGTGTCCCCTGCTCCGGAATCCTGGCTGCTGCTGCTAAAAACAGACCTTTGCAGATGGGTTTATTCTCTATTCTGGACACCTCGCAGTGCGTTCACCTCTTAGTGAGATGCCAAACGCTCCTCCCAGCTGTCACCCGGCACTGTTTTATCCCAGTGAGCTTACACCTGCCAGCTGCTCCCTGCCTCCCAGGGGCGTTCGGGCTCTTCCTAGCTCTGTCGGTGTGACGCAAGTGGGAGCAGAGAGCTCTCGGCAGCTGCTACCGCAGCTTCAGCTGGCTGCTGCAGTGTGCTCCACGCGGCCTGTGCAGGGAGAAGTCTCTCTGTCTGCATGTGGTATCATGTCTGAGAATGATGATAATAGCCAGGAAGGAGGCAAGCATGACTTTTGGGGAATGGTGGGGGGTCCTCCTGGGGAAGGAGAGTGCCTTTCAACCTCTTTCTTTTCTTCTAGGCTCCAGGCCCAGGTCTCAACTACATCGTTCTGCTGACATGTGCCGTCTGCTTTGTGACCTACTCAGTGGCTGCACTGATCATGCACAAGCTGGACATGATTGACATTAACCGAGTAGGGGTGATTCCCTTCTGCGGGAAGAATGGGCTGTATAAATACGAGATCCTGGTGAAAACTGGCTGGGGCAGAGGATCAGGTTAGCCTGTAGTCTATTCCTCCGCTTGATTCCTAGGGTGACATCTGTGTAGCTCGCCTGAGGTGTCACCTCAGCACATCACGCACCGAATGTTCCCCTGCAGGGCCCAGAGCTGAGCTGGTGTTCGGAGCAGCACGGAGCAGACAGTCAGTTCAGGGCTTCCCACAGCATTCACAGTTTTTATTGTGTGATGATGGGCAGGTCAAGAGCTGTGGAGAAGAGCATGCTGCCCCACTGCTTGCTGTTGGGGTGGGACAAGCAACTGCTGCTGAAAGGAACCACCCAGTATAGAAGTACCCCCGCCCTGCTTTCCCTGACCGGGCTGTGCTTGCAGGAACAGCCAAGAGGCAGCGGTTGTTCCTCACTTCTGACCCTCTTCTGCAGAAGCATCCAGGCCTTGTAGTCCCTTTAGATGGACCATTTTGCTGTCCTCCAGCATCCATCACTTTGTTCGGCCGTCTGAATCTTTCCCAGCGGCACGAAGGCAGAGAGCTTGGCTTTCTGATCCGGGGCTGAGTTTGCAGCTAGGGCTGCCAGAAACACCATCCTGGACTTGGAAATCTGGGCAGTTGCGGTGTGGAAACTCTAAGCAAGGATGGAGGTGGAGTGCCACCATGTCACTGCCAGAAACATGCTCCCATTGATCTTAGTGTAACCACTGATTTCACTGGCAGCAGCTTTCTCCTGAAGCCACACCAAGGACCATCCAGGTTGAGCAGGTGGACCAAGTGGCATCTGGCAACTGGTGCCAGAGAGAAGTCAAAGAAAACAAGTCTTTCAACTACTTGGCGGGAAAAAAAACATCCAGAATAAACGTCTTCCATCAGGGTGTTAGCAAGGCAAGGAATGTCAGATTCAGTCCCCTCCAAAGAGGAAAACCATGAGCATGCCAAGGTCCATGCATCAGGCCAGTCTGAGCAGCTGCCCTCCAGGCTGTGTGTAACGCTATCCCTGGGTGTGGGATGGCTGTTGAGCACGTTCCTTCCTCCGGAGTCTTCAGGTGGTCCCTCTGAAGGGCCATTGCATCTGGTATCAGGTCACTGGCAGGAAGGCAAGGCTGGGGAACAGCTCCACCCTGGGTGGACTTCCCTAACTGAGCCCCGTTAACTCTGCCAGGTACCACGGCCCACGTGGGGATCGCCCTGTATGGTGTAGACAATAAAAGTGGTCACAGACATCTGGATGGAGAAAACGCCTTCCACCGCAACAGCCTCGATGTGTTTCAGATTGCAACGGAGCGGAATCTGGGGAGCATCTGGCGCATCCGCATTTGGCACGACAATAAAGGTGAGACATGAGCGGGTGTGCGGGGCTGCAGCAGCCATCACCCATCCCAGGTCAGAACCAGGCTTGGCTCCGCCTGGTACCTGGGCCAGGAGAGAGGTACCTGGGCCTACAGTCTGGACTAACCCTGATGGGAGTCCACGCTGACCCATTGGCTTGGGGGAAGATTGCTGGGTGGGGATGTGGAGTCTCCATCACAGGGAAGTCTGCAGGTCCCGTACACATACGATGCAGCGTGCTGTGACAGTGTCTGTAAATGTCCGTACAGCCTAGGAGGTGACCTGGCTGTGCCAAGCCTTTCTCTTGGGGACCGTGCAATTCCCACTGATGGAGACAGTGCCACAGGGTAACTGCTGCTGTCCCACTGAGGGGCTCTTGTGTTGCCTTCTCGGCTTTGCAGGTTCATGCAGGGACTGATCTGCCATGAAACACATTTCTTCATCTCTTAACTTTTAGGGCTCAGCCCCTCTTGGTACCTGCAGCACGTCATAGTCCGGGACCTGCAGAGCAGCAAGAGTTACTTCTTCCTGGTGAATGACTGGCTGTCGGTGGAGAGCGAAGAGAACGACGGCATGGTGGAGAAGGAGGTTTATGCTGCCAGTGAGTGCTCAGCCCCTGGGGCGTGGGGCTGGGATGGCTGAGCGACATGGCAGTTCTTACTGCGTGGAGGGAGGGCCCACAGCAAGAGACTGCAGAGACACCATAGAGCCTGCACACCGGCTCTTCCTCACTGCACCGATGCCGTGCGCAGCCAAGTGCTCTGCTGGGTCCCTTGTGCTCGAGGACAAGGCACGGCAAGGACCCCGCTGTGCAGGAGGGACCAGATAGATGCGGTTGCGGTACTCCCGTGAATATCGGTCTGCAAGGAGGGGCCGTGGCAGGCCCGGCCGGGTCCCCTCTGCAGTGCAGCTGGCCCTGAGAGTCTCTCTCTTTTTGTGCTCAGGTGAGACAGAGCTGAGGAGCTTCTCCCGGATCTTCATAGCAGAGTTGCAGCGAGGTTTCTTTGAGAAGCACGTCTGGCTGTCCATGTGGGACCGTCCGCCTCGCAGCCGCTTTACCCGTGTCCAGAGAGCTACCTGCTGCTCCCTCCTCATCTTCCTCTTCCTCTGTGCCAATGCCGTGTGGTACGGCGTGGTGGGGAACGTACACCTCAGGTGCGCTGTCTCCCTTGGTGCTCTGGCCAGTCCCTTACTTCCTCAGGTCCCTCCTGCGCTTCCCGTTACACAGGGCAGGACAGACCTTACGTCTGCTGGGAACAGGTGCCTTGCTTGTGGCCTTGAGTCCGCCCTTCCTGTTCCAAAGAATCTGGGACCAGGACACGGATGATGGGTGACCAAGGACAACCTGACCAGCTTTCCCCCTTACCTGGTTTTGCTGTGTCATCTGTTAGCACAGCCCATGCTCCTTTCTTTTTCTGCACATCCGAAATGCCAGGTTGTGCAATTTTGTCTCACTCCTTCCCTTAGCCGGCAACCGTGAGTGCTCCTGCTAACACCGGTCTCTGATCTCTCTCGATTCTCTCCAGCAATGGGGCCGTTTCCAACCTGATCCCTGTTAACGTGGACACGGTCGCTGTTGGTCTGGTGTCCAGCGTGGTGGTCTACCCTCTCTACCTGGTCATTTTATTTCTCTTCCGGATGGCTCGTGGCAAGGTAATGAGGAGAAGTACTTGGAGAATTAGTTGCAGGCTGCCCACATGGGTGTGGTGCTACCAGATTTGCTCATCTGAGGCTAGATTCTGCCCTTTGTGGTACATCACTTCTCCAGCTGGTCTCTTGCACTTCCCAGTTGTGCCTCTGCTGCCCTGCACCATGGCCAGACCCTTGCCCTTTGCGAGTGTCTGCCTCCCTCTTGAGCTGGGAGCAGCCCCTGACCTTAGAGGGACAGATCACTGCCTGGATTCTGACAATGCCCAGACGGAGACCAAAAGGGCAGATTTTAAAAGCTGTTTAGGCACTTACTCCCTCTTGATTTCGGTATGTGATAGGTACCCAAATGCTGTTTAAAGGTATAACCCTTTGCTGCATTGGCAGGAGCTTGAGAGGTGCTCAGTGGAGCATTGCTAATGAAATGCCTACCCTGGGTACAAATTCAGCCGTCCGAGCAGAGCCCTGGTTAGGCAGCTGTGAAAGGATTAGCTGGGGAGTTAATGACTAGTTAGACACAATTAGCAGCCCCATTAAGTACTGCAGCCAACTACTCAGTGACTGATGAGCAGCAAATGTGTCTGATATTTCTTGTTCCTGTAAGTGCTCCCTGCTTTGCAGGAGGTTGCAAACTCACGTGGCTTCCTGGGACCTTGTACCTGGGGCAGCCTAGATGGCACTGGACTGTGGTACATGTGGGTACAAGTGCCCGAGGTGCCTGGGAGGCAGCTGGGGACGCGCGTGTGCCTGCCCTCGGTGCCGCTGGGCAGGCCTGGCATCCCCCAGCTCTGCCTGCACAGCCGTGGGGCTCCCCGGCAGAGTAGTGAGCTGATGGGGTGCTCTGAGCAGCAGGGCTCTGAGCCACCGTGACATTGTCACCTCCACCCCTCCCTTCTGTGCTTCAGCTTTCCTGTCTCCTGCAGGTTTCTATCAACCACACCCTGACTCACTCAGACCAGCAGTCCTTGGAGATCGACAACTACCTGGACTCCTCAATCCTCGACAGCTCCTTCCCCACCTTCCCTGGGTTCCGGGCAGAGGTAACCTGCTTCCCACCCAAAAGCTGGGCAGGCGGCACGGGTCTCTGTGCTCCCTTGCATGGCCACAGTGTCCTCTGCAGCGGTCAGTGCAAGAACGGATGCACTCAAATGCCTCTGGCAAATACCGGTGATGGGGGAGAGCCACAGCCCTTCATCTCTCACCTGCATCTGCGCAGGCCAGTGCCAGGTACCGAGCACAAGCTGTCTCTAGCTACTGCTCTGTGTCTGTCCGGCGTGCCCGGGCATTATCTCTGGAGGAGAGCAGGCCCCGGGAGGTGTGGACCCAGGGCTAATAGCAGCTCAGGCTCCAGGTTTCCAGTGACCCCTCATGTTAACAACCTGCTGTTCTAACCAGGCGCAAACCAGTGTCACGTGCCTGAAATGCCTCTGCTTCCTCTACAGGCCTTCTCCGAGCAAACCAAAACAGATCTGTTCTTGGAGGACTCCAAAAGGTAAGTAGGTTTCTGGAGATGGAGCAAGTAGGAGTTCAGTGTAGTTTTCTGCTTTGGTAGACTGGGGTTGTGTTCCCACTGCGTTTCCCTTCTAGACAGTCCTACACACTAGCACCGTTGCTTTTCTCATGCTTCTCCTTCCCCACACATACCTGATCGCACCCATTCCTCCGTTTTCCCGCAGCCTGGTGCGGTGGCCTTCCAGCGAGGCCCTGCTCAGCTGGCCAGACCTCCTCAGTGACCCCTCCATCATGGGCAACACCATCCAGAAGCTGAAGAGAGGCCGGGCCAGCCGCCACCTTGGACTTGAGGCCCCGTTGGCAACTGAGGAGGACAGCTTGTCGCTTGGCGTTCACCAGGGACAGCCTCGGTATTTCTCTGCCTCAGGTGGGTGTGTGAGTAGCATTGCTCTGTGCCAGGGTTTGAATTTCCCGAGGAGGTGCAGGAGGAGCTGCCTGGTCCCTGGGAGCCCTGGCTCCCTTCTGGAGAAGGCAGAATAGCAGAGCCTGCAGCCGTTACCACTGGCTTCAATTTGAAGGGCAGAGGAGGAAGGTCGTATTTTCTTAATGGGGATTTCAGTCTGGGAAAGCAGAAATCTGATGTGGATCGGTCCGAAGCGAGTGGTCACCACACTGCCAGCAGACTGGGAGCAAGGAGAGGTGTGTTCCCATGGGATGGATCTGAATGTTGCAGTCAACCAGCACTTCTTCACTGGTTGCAAAGGCACAGTGTGTCTCTGAACCTCTGTAAATGGCTGGAGAAGGAGAAGAACTTGGCCTCCTATACCAGTAGTTTCATGCCAGGTTCTGCAGCCAAGCTGGAGATAGACAGGAGCTAGAAGAGAGGGAGGAGGGGAAGTCTGTCCCATGGAGAAGGACCTCACCCTGGCCCTCCTCCTCCTCCCCCGTTGCACAAATGTGGCCGAGCCCGAGCGGTGCAGAACCGTCCCCCGGTGCGGTGCTGGGTGCTGTGCTCCTGCCCATGTTGTTTGCACTCTCTCTTTCCCCAGATGAGGATCTGATCCGGCAGATCCTGGCAGATGGAGCTAGCGGCATCTCCCACTCCCAGGACCTAGGGCCGTACATGAGGGCTGAAACAGATCTGATCTCAGGCCTGTAAGTACTCGGGGAGCAGAGTCCTCCACTGCGCCAGTGCCTCCTGTCCCTTGCCCTCCCTCCCAGCTCTGCAGCGGCTGGTATTGCGCCAGCCAGCATTGCTGCACCCAGCCACAGTGAGCTGAGCTGGGTTTTGAGACGTTGCAAATGCCTGGGACAGCCTTGTCATGAGTCACTATGTTCTTGCTGGCCGTGATTCCTGCAGCCCCGCCAGCCAGAGCTCCAGGAGGGCACAGCCACCCTTCCAGGAGCCACCTGGAATATCCCCTTAAAGCCCCAGCTGAAGGTGTGTCTCGGAGGCTTGTGGACTGCTGACAAAGTGCTGGGACGCGGGTTTGCTTCACGGCGCCGACGGGAAGGAGAAGGGGGGCTGAATCTCTGTTGTGTTATCGTGCCCAGAGCACCCTGCTTTGGGACCCTGACCACCACCCAGCCGGGCTGGCAGCTCGCCGCTGCGCAGGCAGTGCAAAGCAGCAGATCAGGGGAGGGGAAAGACTTTCAGCCCTCCTCCATGAGATGCGGAGCAGAGTATCTCCGTGTCTCGGCAGCCTGGGCCTGCCGCTTTAGAAGCAAGTGCTTCTAACTGGTCTGGGGCTGCTGCACTGGTGTTAGCACTGGAGTTCAGTCCAGCTCCGTGCCAGCCTGCTTACTGCAAAGCCAGCAGTGGCATGGCTCACCAGTATCACCCCTTTGCCTTGGCAGGTCCAGCGTGTTCGGGGAGAAGGTGGAGACTGTCGTGATGCAGAAGCTGAGCGACAAAGGCCAGAGCATGGCAGCTCCTCCCAGGGAAGTGAGCAGATCCGCCAAGTCGACGTGGACAGGTACCGGGGCTGCAGGGCTGTGCCAGCGTCGGGGCAGGGAGGGTGGGGATGCGGAGGAAGAGGGGCCGTCACACACCGCAGCACTTGGGAGGCACAGGCGAGTAAATAGAAAAGGAGCCTTAAGAAAGGCTGCTCCCCTGCTTGGGATGTATTTGCTATTTCCTGCCAGCTTCTCTTGGAGCCTGAATCTCAGTAAGCCCCGGGCCAGTGCTCGTGCTGTGACAGTCCTTACCGGCGACCCTGGGGAAGCTCTGCTCGCTGCTTCCCCAGTTACTCTGCTCTCTGCACCCCTCTGCAGCCGTCAGTCCCTTCGTCCATCCAGCACGAGAGAGGGAGAGTCACTGTATGTAACCAGAGGGGAAAGGGAGTCAAATGCCAAAGGAAGCTCAAATCAACAAACAAAGCAAAGGAGAGAAGAGGCGCTTCCTACTGGGTCCTGCAACACGACAGCCAGCCAGCTGGGCTTGCCAAAGGCAGGGAGGAGGCTGTCAGGCCCCACAAGGTCTGGGGGGGTGATAAGTGCCCGGGTGCCCTGTGGAGAAGCTCAGCATCAGTTCTCTTAGCATGAGCTCTTGGCTTCCTGAGGCACAGCCTCCCTGGGGCAGGCTGCAGCATGGAAAACTGGACACGGCAGCAATCCTGCTGGGTCCGTTAAAATCCATCATTTCGTCTTGGTTGATGAATGGTTGTAGCATCTTCATGCAGGCATTGATTTGCGTGGGTGGGTGAAAGAAGCCGTGCCCAGCGAGCCCCGGGGCAGGGTGGCTTGGCGGTCTGAAGGCAGCCAGAGCTACAAATGTGCGTGGCTTTTCATGGGTTTGACAGCAGCACCTCCAGCTAGGCTGGGCATGCCCGACGTCCTGGGGCTCTGAGAGAAACCCATCCCACTACCCAAATTAGGGTCCCATCTCCTTCTCCTGCCCACCCTGTTGTCTGCAGATGGGAGGCTTCTCTTCTGAAGCTGGCTGTGTTTTGGTGTGCTGTCCGTGTCGCTGCTTAGCGGGAGACCTTTGGATGATCCCTTCAGACTCACCCAGGACTGGTGGCAAGCTGTCCGCTGGGATGAGCGGTGTGCTCAGCCCTTCCTGTGCCCGTTGGGACCCTTTTGCAGTAACGTTTACGCTTGTTTTCCCTCCTCTTTCCAGTTGCAGACCAAACGTTCAGGAAGCGCTTGCTGCCACCCTGGTGCTCCTATCTGGCCCATGGTATCAGTCTCCTCCTCTTCGCCACCTCCACGGGGGTCTCGGTGTGGATCGGGGTGGGCTTTTCCTCCAGCGTTGCCCTCATGTGGCTCATCTCAGGGATATTCAGCTTTCTGGCATCCTTCTTGGTCTGGGAGCCCCTGAAGGTAAGGATAACACAAGTACACAAGCATGTATCCGTACATGTGTATGTATTAGCTGTAATTACATCTTGTCCAGATACTAATCAGGTCCTACTGGACACCGCGTGGGTTGAATACGCTCTCCCATCCTCGTATCCCTGCAGGAGGGGAAGGACGCGCACACCAGCAGCAGTAGGAGAGGCGGGGCTGGTGGCAGTTTGTTTTAGAGGTCTTCTACCTGCTCCGGGAGGGTGCTGAGCCACTAGTGCCCCCACTGCTCCAAGAGGTTGTGCCACCAGTGCCCACACTGCTTGTCTCCCCAGGTTCTGCTGGAAGCCCTCTACTTCTCACTGGTTGCCAAGCGCTTGCACCCGGAGGAAGATGATACCTTGGTGGAGCATCCGTTTGTTGAGCATGTTTCTGAGAAGATCAGCAAAGTCCGACCCCCACAGGGGTTTGCCCTTTTTCAGGCCAAGGAGGAGGCCAGGAAGGTCAAACTGCTACACAGGATGCTGAAGGTAAGACGTCTCCTGATGCCCGTGGTGCCTAGGGCAGAGGCAGAGAGCCGAGATAGGTCCTTGTGTGGGTCCTCCCAGTCCAGCTGTGATCTCCTCCTGAGCTAGTAGGTGCATGTCTCCAGTTTCTGCCTCAGTTTCCCCATCTGCAAAAGTCTGACAGTGACGTTCATCATCTCTGCGAAGCTCTGGGGTGGCTGGAAAGCAGAACAGTAATGGGGGGGGCTGTACATCCTTGATTTGGAGCGGCTGGTGTGTTTTGGCTCTGTAGCTCAGGTGTTTGAGGTTAGGGCGAGGTTTGCAGTGTGGAGTAGATGCCAGCTTGCCCCAGAAAATTCATTAGTTGGGTGTTGTGAAACACACAACTCCCTGTCTAGAAGCAGAAGTTTCAAACGGTTTGTAGCTCATTCAGTACTAATCTTCCGCACTTGTGCTGGGAATACACAGCGGCTTTAACAGAGTCAAGTTATTTTTAACTGAGTGATTTCCCTTTAAAGGATGGAAACCCCCATAACTATTGTATAAGCCGAGCTGCCAGCATATAGGAGCTCGTACAGGGAGGTTGTGCAATGCATATCAACTAAAACATGTGGTGCTGGGCTGGCCGCTTTGAACAAAGAATATTGTTATGAGCCTGTGGTCTGGGTTTCATTTTAAGCTGCTTCCCATATGGAAAAAGAAAGAACAGCATGCTCTGGGTCCTGATCCTGCTGCACGGCAGGCAGCAGTCAGTGGAAAGCGCTGATTTGCTGCAGGATTGGGAACCAACCCTGCCCCGTGCTTGGGTGCAATCCCTTTCTACTCTCTGCTTGCCAGAATTTCCTAATCTACATGATGTTCTTGCTGGTGATCCTGCTCACCAACTACGGAGATGCCTCCCGCAACAGCAGGGCCTTCCTTTTGCAGAGCTCCATCAAGCAGCAGTTGGGCAGCAACGAATTCCTCCGCATCAAGAGGTAACTGCGAAGGCCCTGGGGACGGGGAGGAACAGGACGTTGCTTTATACCAGAGAAGCTGTGCGGGGCTGCAGCGCGGAGTCGGGGAGCGGGCTGGGGCTGGCGGCTGGGCTCGTGCTCCACAGTCGCTCCCGTAAGAGGTTCTTGACGTTATGGGGAGCACTGGTGCCTGTGTGGAGCCGGGCATTCGCACGCGAGCGCGGCCTGGCAGTGAGCAGGTCTCTTTTTGTCCCTGTGGTTCTGCTTCTCCCCTGGAGAACAGAGGGACCTGTGGGGGTTGAGAGCTTTAATTTCTTTGAATTGTAATTATTTCCTCAGTGGGAAGGGACTGTGTGAATTATAGATGTTTATCTTTCTGTTTCTGGTTAGAAGGACACAAGTTTTCTCTGTCTCAAAAATTTACAGCTGTAAGGTTTAGCCATAAACAGTGTCACGAGAACCAAAAATAACATCTTGTATAAAAGCAGAGTCCTTCCCTTCCTTGCTCTGCACATATGGTTTAACTAGATTAAATTTTCCCAGCTGAGTTTCCACACCGCTGCAAACTCCAGCGGTCCAGACTGACATCGGAACGGCTGCCTGGGATTAACGGCGTCTTTGTACCCGTCTCGCTACAGACCCCATGATTCTTCTGCGCAAATAGATGTGACTTGTCCGTGCCGTGCAGTCACAGAAACTTTGATTCATCACAGTATGAATCGGGAATGATTCCAGTGAACTCGGTGGAGTTTCTGGGGTGGAAGTGGTGGGAAGGGGGAGAGCAGAGCAGAACCTGGTCCTAAATATCATCTCTTTTGCACCGTGCTGCCACAGACCCACTGGTCTGATCCTCATCCAGGTGCCAAGTGGATTCAGTCACCTTTAGGTCTTGCGTGTCAAATAAACATTTTCCTGACCCCAGCCCGGCTCTTGGAACAGATGGAAATGCTGCCTCTGCCTGCTAGCCAGGCACCCGGGAGGAGAGCAGCCCAGGTTAGCTCTCCAAAACTCAGTCCCCCCCTTCCAGGTGAAACACGGATGGTCATGGGTGAGACGCGCAGAGACTGCCCTAGCAGAGCTGCCCCAGGAGCTCTGCCTCTCACGCCTTTTCCCCGTTGCAGGTCAGATCAGTTCTGGGTCTGGATGTCGCAGGTCTTCCTCCCGTACCTCTACAACAACCGGTCGGGTCAGGAGAGCTCCAGCACCACGCTGGGGACAGCCCGGCTGCGCCAGCTCAGGCTGCAGGAAGGTAGGTGGGCAAGGGCCCGTGGCTCTGCTGTCACAGGGTGGGTGGTGACATTCCGGGAGGGATGAAATGGCCAGGTCTGGATGCAGCTGGGGCTGAATGAAGCAAGGCAGAGGTTACGGAGGCAGGTTTTTCTGTGTAGCGTGTATATTAGTGTGCCTCTGGGTTCTGCTCCTGCAGAGATGAACTGGAGCAATCAATCATGGGTATTTACACTGAAGCGAGAGGTTGACTTGATTTCTGGAGGTGTGCCTGAGGATGCGGAGGGAGCTTGGGAAGAAGGGTGATGCTAAGGGTGAAAGCTCATCTGGGTGCCCCAGCACTGTTTGGCTGCCTTGGGCTTCCCAGGAGATGACGGTGTTGGTCTCATTCCAGCCGAGTGCCAGCGCAGTGCCGAGGACATCCTCCACGGCGTGGGCATGGCTGCCAGGCAGAACTGCACCGACTCGCACAGCTTTTCTACTGCTGACTACGCAGCTGGCTGGGAGAGGGCGGCCATGAACGTGACGGCTGCGTGGTCCTACTCGCCGCCCGACCTGACGGGGTAAGGAGCTGCGCAGCCTGCACCTACACCCCCTGCTCCGTCTGCCAAAGCCTTTGCGTCTTTACGGTTGATTTGGTGCCCAGGGTGGTCCCCAGCCCTCGCCTCAGTGAGGCCAGCTGCAGCCCCTGAGCCTGGCAGAGTGCAAATAAACAGAGAAATGCCAAGGGCCTTCCCTGAACACATCCACACTGGCAGTGTGAATGGTGGGAGGCACGTAGCTGCCGCTCACCCAGCTTCCCCGGAGATGTGCTTGTCACCTCGGGCTGTCTGAACGGCAGCGTAGCGCTGGTCTCAGGGGCCCAGGGGCAGAGGGTTCAACTCTGCAGCTTCAAGGGCAGAGACAAGCTGCAGAACAAGCTAACCCAGCCGCCCACAGAGACCACAGAGCAGCACTAGCTTTCTGTTAAAGTGGGTTATGGGAGATTGGCCTTTACCAGCGTACGGGACGTTAAATCACTGTTGGTTTCTGCTCTGGTTTGTTCCTGGATGCGTCTTCATTGAAGTCTGGGGCACCACAGGGCTTGGGGCTGTTCTGAGGTTGGGAACACTGAGATGGATCAATGCGCTTCTGTAATTTGTCTTGTGAAATTAATAACGAGGCAGCTGTCGCCCTTGGATGTGCAACATACAGGGGTCAGGGCGTGCCTCTGCACACTTGCTCCTGGCCTGCCACGTAGGAGAGCATCAGTGGCTGCTCTGTCCTTCGGCTCTCACCCCATGGCTCCTCTTCCTCTGCAGGGTCTGGTACTGGGGTTACATCTCTTTCTACGATAGCAGCGGTTACGTCCAGGAGCTGGGGGCTTCGCTAGAGGAAAGCAGGGCTCAGCTGGATTTCCTTCAGCAGCACACGTGGATCGACAACATGTAAGTGTGGCAGGGGCGAAGGAAATGTTCTGCTGTTGCCCAGGTTTTTAAGGGGTGCTGCTGGAGCGTCATGGGGGGAGAGGATCTATGATCCTGCAGAACAGCGGCACCAAAGCCCAGGGTTGGTGGTGTCCCAGTGCCCTGAGCTGCTCTTCTCCCCTCCGCAGGAGCCGGGCAGTCTTTGTGGAGCTGATGCAGTATAACCCCAGCGTGGACCTGCACGCTGCCATCACCCTCCAGCTGGAGTTCCTGGGGGCCGGCCAGGCCATCGCCGCGGTCACCATCAGCCCCTTCCCGCTGCTGCGGCTCAGCGGGGGTGTCACGCTGCAGCTTCTCATGATGGTCAGTGCGTTACTTCCCCTCTGGGCTCCTCTTCCCTCTCGGTCACTGCACAGAGGGCTCTGGGGACCCATTGCCTGGGCTCCCAGAAGGGCAGCGTTGATCACTGTGGACTAAAGCTCCCCCGCCTGAGGCCGCTTGTCCCCATGCCTGTCACCACTCTGCTTCCAGGCCTGGAGAGCACAGAAACACAGAAAACATCCCGGGCACCACTGAGGGGAAGGAGACGCCTCCTGTCTGGCAGCATTTGTTGGTCTTGCCTCAGCCTTTTTGCTTCCTTGAACTCATGCCTGTCGCTGTGGAAACTTGAGGCTTTTGTTCTTCTCTCCTCAGCGGGGACATCGGCCAGCTGAGCCGTGTCCCTGGAGACCCTGCCTGGGCCAGGGTTCTGTGTGAGCGGAGCCCTCTTCCCCTGGGCGCTGCCACCCTGCCACAAGGGCATTGGATGTGGTCTGGGGAGCTTCCCTGCTAGGGCAGGAGGGAGCGGGGCACGGAGGGGGCGAGGAAGGCATGGAAGGACTCGGGGAGGTGGGCTCCAGCTGTGGGCTGGCAGAACTCCGCCTAGTACGTGGGGCTTTTGCTGTCCTGGGGTGCTGCAGGGTCCCCCGGCGCAGGCCAGCAGTCAGGCGTTGCCCTCTCCTTGGCTGGTAACCTCTCCGTTCCTCCCCCAGGTCTTCCTCATGATGTTTGTGGTCTACTTTGTGGTGTCCGAGTCACTGTCCATCAAGAAGGAAGGCAGAGCCTACTTCACCCTGTGGGGCAACTACGGCCAGTGGGTCTTCATCCTCCTCACCACTTGCACCGTGGTGGTGCACCTCAGCCAAGCCACCCTTGCCGACCAGCAGTGGCTCAAGTACCTCAACAACCGCAAGGGTTTCACCAACTTCTACCAGGTGGCCTTTCTCAACACCGTCTTCAGCACCTTGGCTGCGTCCCTCCTTTTCCTCCTGACTGTGCAGGTATGGAGAGGGTTGGGTCGGAGCAGCACGTGGGCAGGGACTTGTGCTTTGGTCCTCCTGTGCCAGCTTGTCATCCGTGCACGGTCCCATGGCAGGGGCAGCAAAGGGCCCTGAAGTAAAAACAAATGCAAGAGTGTGGTGCTGCTGTGGCAGGCACTGATCGAATGCAACGGGGCTGCTGCCACATCCAGGCTCTACTGCAGGACAGAGGTGGTGGGCAGTGATGCCACGTGCATCTCTGCTGTAGCACTTCGGGTCTCTAAAGCTTCTGGGCCCTCGGTTTCCTTGGGGAATTCAGCCTGGTGTGGCTGCTGGGATGATTTTGTCTGCAGGGGGCCCCTTGACTAGGAAGTCCTCTGCTTTGCCAGAGTTTGCATTTCTGGGACTTGTAGAGATGTTTGAAAGACCCTTCCCTGGGCTGGAAGGGTCTCGCAGCAGCCTCTGCGATGGGCCCGTGTTGTAACACCGTCCTCTCCCTTGGTCCTAGGCTGCCCAGCAGCTGCGTTTTGTCAGGCAGTGGTCTGTGTTCGGGAAGACCTTTCAGAAGTCTGCGAAGGAGCTGACTGCTGCGGGGCTGGCGTTCGCCGTCCTCATCCTGGCCTACGCTCAGCTCGGCTTCCTGGTAACTACCTGCCGTCCCCGCCTCGCCTCCCAGAGGGGCTGGTTGTCAGCAAGGGCTGCCCAGCGTCGCGTTGCCTCTCGTCCCTCGCCATGCCACGACTGTGAGCGAAGCTCGGCGGGTCCTCGGGGTGCTCCAGTGCCCAGCCTGCGCAGGGTGCTCTTGTCGGCCACAGGTCGAAGGGCTTTGGCCAGGGGCTGTGTCTGTGGCCTCTCCCTGTCACAGCCGATTTGTGGGCCACTCCTCAGGGCTCGCGCTTTGTAAGATGGGGTAGTGACTGTCAGGGGAATATTTTGCCACCTATCCCTTCTCATTACGTCTCCGATGTCCCCTTTGCAGCTCTTCTCGTCTTCCTCGGAGTCCTTCCGCAGTGTGGGCAGCAGCCTCCTGCTGCTGTTCGCCATGCTGCGGGGCAGCGTCAGCCTCCGCCCCTGCCTGCCCGAGTCCTCAGGCCTCTACTACCTGTTCTGCACCAGCTACATTATTCTGGAGGTGTGGATCGTGCTGAGGCTGTTCACCGCGGTGCTTATCTACAGCTACCGGGAAATGCACTTTGAGCTGTACCGCCCTGCCTTCGAGCCCCAGGACTACGAGATGGTGGAGCTCTTTGTGCGCAGGCTGAAAATGTGGATGGGCTTCAGCAAAGCCAAGGAGGTGAGTGCAGCCTGGGAGACTCCGTGGAGAAGGGGCCCGGTAGCAGGCAGTAGGCTGCAGGCCTTGGCAGAGAATCAGGGCCCACCACCCTTAGGCTCCCTTTGCCTCTGGCTACTTCCCGCTGCTCTTCCCAGCCGGGTTCCTCTGGCAGGCGAGGGCTGGAGCAGCGTTCATTCCCGGAGGCCCAAGAGCTGAGGTAGTGATGGGCTGTTGTAGGGGCATCTGCTGCCGGTTCTCAGTCCCACAGTTCCACGTGGCTTTATCTGGGATTTGTCCCCCGGTCCGTGCCGTGGCCTGGCCCACCAGGGGTGGCTGGGAGCAGCCCTGCGGCTGTTTGGAGCGGGACACTGCCACAGCACAGCGTTCCCACGTAACCAGCTCCTGAAAGAACTCTGCCCCCTGCTCCCCTCTTCTCTTCCAGTTCCGGCACAAGGTGAGGTTCGAAGGGATGGAGCCGCTGCCGTCCCGAGACTCCAGTGACTCCAAGTCCTTTCGGGGCCCCACTCCCAGCGCTGCCTCTGACAGCTCCAGGGCCTCCACCTCCTCCAGCCAGCTGGACGGGCTGAGCCTCGTGCTGAGCACCCGAGACAGCCTGGAAGTGGACGCTGACATCCAGCGCCTCCTTTCCCTCTTCGAGATGCTGCTCGCCCAATTTGACCGGGTCAACCAGGTGACGGAGGACGTGTACCGCATCGAGCACCAGCTGGAGGGCTCTCAGAGCCGCCGCTCCAGGAGGAGGTACACCCAGCTGTCGGAGGATGTCCTGAGCAGGTACTGTGCAGGCAGCACAGAGCAGGGGCCCTCACCTGAGATCTCCTCCGACACAGACCTGCAGCCCCCGCGGGACGCCCCGCTGTCCCCCCACTCTCCCGCCGCCCCACCAGGCAGCAGGGGCTCTGTGCCCAGCCGGCTCCTTCGAGCTAGCAGAGGCATCAGCGTGGCGGCTTCTGTGCTGCCCCCACACAAACCCTATGCCGCTGTAGCTCCGGCGGTGAAGAAGAAACGGCCCCTCCGGGCCAAGAACAGGGTGCACCCCGCTGTCAAATAACAGGCAGCGTGCTGGGCACCGCGGGGAGCAATGCCCTCGGAGGGCAGAGAACGCCTGGGAAGGGGTTTGCGAAGGGTGGGCTGTGCCTGCCGTGCAGACCTGGAGCCTCAGGAGCTGCCGCTTCTGACAGCTCCCGCCGCGGCGGCTGTGCCTGCCGGGGCGCAGGGGGCTGCTGCCGGCAACGGGGCTGGCACAGCCGCCATCCTCCACGGACCTGACCGTCCGCATCAGGCGTGGTTTTCAGCGTTAAGAGTTGGTTGGAGAAGGCTGAGCCTTTCCCTCGGGGACAGCCAGGGAAGGCTGCATGGGGTACGGTCAGCGTGCAGAAAATCCCAGTTAGGGTAGGGCAGTATTAAAAAGTTGTCTCTTTGGTTTAATGGTCCCATCTGTAAACAGCCTGCATATGGCGACTGTCACAAGGACACTTTACTGGGGACTGGCACAGGGTGACGGGTACAAAGCTCACCTCCCTTCCCCGCTGGCTGTGCCGGATGGAAACGGGGAGAGGAGAGCCCCAGGCCTTGAAGGTTTCAACTGAGTCTTGGATTTTTGTTGACCAGTCACACTGTGGAGGAAAGCTACAGGTTTCGAGAAGATATTTAACCAATTTTTTTTTATTTTTTTTTTAAAAAGCATAAATATATATAGATATAGATAAATGATATCTACACCCAGATTAGTTAATTTCCAGTATTGGCTACTTTTATCTTCCAGAAATTGGTACTATTATTTGTATTTAAAGAAATCCAATATTTAAAAAAAAATGACATTGCAAGCTGCAGCGAGCTGCCAGCCCTGCTACCTGGCCAGGCTCGGAGGGGATAACGAGCAGCAGCTCCGCCCGAGGGCTGCGGAGACCTCGGGCTGCTTTCGGTGGTCTCTGAGCGTGGGGTTGCCAAGGTGCTGGCTTCGCTGCGGTCCCCCACCCACCCCCTGCCCGCCAGTGCTCGCACCCTGCATGGTGGCCCACGGGGTGCGGGCGCTGCTGGCTGCTTGGCTTTTCTAATCCAAGGAATGTATTGACGTAAGTATATGTATTTTTTTGGTTTACTTGTTCGTATGTACTGCCCAGCACTTTAAACGTTGCTTTCCTTGGCTAACAATGACACATGCGATCTAACAAGAACGGGATAATATATCACAAAAGCAGTATTTTTTTTTTGTTTGTTTGTTTGTTTAAATCATAAACTGAAATGAGCAAGCGCTGATGAAGTGAACGCAGCCCCCAGCACGCCCCAGCCTGAGGCAGCCGGGCCGGTACCTCCTGGCATCTTCCCTATGAGAAGCACAAAGGTGTTGGGGGAGGCAGGTGAAGCCCTAACAGAGCTTTTTTTTTTTGGTGGGGGGGGGGTCCCTCCCGTCCTGCCACCCCACAGCTCCCCAGGACTCACCGTGCGCCGGGCTACAGCTGGCCTGTGCTCGCCGTGCCCGGCCGGGGAGGGGCTGCGCCGTGGGGCACCCCCTGCTCGCAGCGCGGGGGGTGCTGAGCAGCGGCTGAAGCCTTCCCCGGGGCCTGCGTTCATTTTGTCATCAGCATTTCACGTTATGTATATTGTAAGTAATTTATATGTTTTGTTTTCAAATGTATATATTTTTGTATGTTTGCTATATTTTCATAGCATCGGTAACGTGTTTGAAACATGTAGATAGGAGACAGAATACTATTGTCAGAGTTATTTAAAGGATGTATTAAGTGCTTCTTCCTGGGAATGTCCCGTGTATATAAAGTATTAGGTGTCTGTGTGCATGTGGTGCGTGTGCTCTCCTCCCAGCCGAGGTTGGGCCGGGCTGGCTCTGGGCCAGTCGCTGCCGGTGGAGCGGAGCGTGGCAGGGGAGGGGAGGCCCCGCGGTGTGCTAGTCGGCGTGTTCCCAGAACCTGCTCCCCGCTTTGGGAGGTGTGAGAGGGTCGGAGGGAAGCCTTAGGCAGCGAGACCGGGCGGGCAGTGCTGCAGCGGAGGGTGCCTCGCGTTAGACTGCATCTCGCCTCTGATGCTGGTGGCCCTGGCAGGGGAGACCTTTCCGGGCAGAGAGAGGGATCTTTGCAGACACCTTCATTGCTAATCACCTCCCGAGTCTCCCTGTCCAGCTCCCAGCACTTCTGCCGTGCTGTGTTAGATACTTTTAAAGACGATTTCATTCCCGCTGTCCACGTGCTTCCTTGGCTCCAGGCGCCTGCCCCTGTCCCTTACGGGTGACTGAAGGAGGACACAGGGTGTGCTCTTTGTGATGGCGTTGGGACTGGTGTAAGTTACCTTTGAAAAACTCGGTCGGTATGAAGGACAGATGCTGTGGAACGGTTGCAGAAGGATGTGGGTGGGAGACAAGAAGCGTGCTGGTAGCTTGAAGATCACTTAAAGTGCGATGGTGGTTGGTCACCATAGAGGTTGTTGAAAGAGCAGACTGCACAGAGGGAAGTAGAGTGCAGAGGGGAGAAAACTGATACTAGTGACCACGAAGGTGGTGTAAAGGGAAGGCAAGGCAGGTAGAAGAGGAGATGACTGAGAAGTGCCTAGAGTTCAGTAGCAGTAGCTGGGGACGGAGGATTCCAGCTCGGCAGCAGCAGGTGCCTGGCGCAGGTAGAACCAGCGGTGAGGCCCACAGAGCCCAGGATGGGGCCCAGGGATGGGGCCCAGGGATGGGGCCCAGGGTGGCTCAGGTGCTGATGTTAGCGAGCTTTGTGCACTGTACAGAAGTGACTTGTTACTCCTTTTACAAACAAGCCCCAACTTCCCCAGAACTCTTCTGGTATCTAAAACTGGTTTTCAAGCCAGAGATGTAAAACTATCGCCTTTGTAATTTTTTCGGTTCCTTTTACTTACCCAAGCAGCACAGCCACCAGGCTCAACTCGGGTAGATGCCCGTGACTCTCTCTTGGCGACAGGGTACGGTGCTGGTGCGAGTGCCTGCAAGCCATGTCCCCAGACCCCTGAGGCAGTAAAGCGAGGAGCTGTGAGATGTACCAGGATACCTGGGTTGTGGCACTGCAGCTCTGATAATGGTGCTGGGCACGTGTCTGCAGTCACATCCAGCTGCGAAGCTCGCTGCCCCTCTGGTGTGTCCTCCCTGGGGCTAGGAAGGACGCAGTTAGAAAGCAAAATCCTGTTTGGTGAGAGAAGCGCAGGCCCTGGGTGAAACTCAGGAACTCTTCTGTCCTTAAAGCCAAAGTTTCCGACTCCTTGGCTATGCCTCAAAAGGAAAGGCACCAGGGAAGTATTTAGCTGCATTAACAGCAACTACCCACAACGACGCAAGCAAGTTGCTCATTTTCTAATGCGGCTGTGGAGGCGTGCAGGCATTCTTTTGGCCAGCAGAGAGATGGAAGAAGGAGAGTTACTGTAGGAAAGCACTCGCTGGGAGGTGCTGCTGGGTGGGCTTGGGCCACCAGCTCTTACTCTGGTTTGTGTTCTTACATGGGAGATCTCCTAAGCGTAACTAACTGCACCAGAACAGCCACTTTTAACCTCCAGCTCCACACCTGGCTGCACCCATGCATCCCTTTCCTGCTGCAGTGGAGCAACGTGTGTAGATCCAGCCACCCCTGAGGGCCATGCAGGAATGTTCAGTGAGCAAAATGAACCAAGCAGGTCTTGGAAATCTCTTGCATCTTCAAGAGCCAAGAAGTTCAGTTAAAGAGCCACAGCTCAGTTCTCAGCCCCTCCCCACCCCCCCTGTTTGAGTATGCTCATTTAAAAGAGGTTTTTAATAAGTTAAGTGCAGGAAGGAGAGACAGAGGTGAGAGGCACCGGTGAGCAGGGACCTGACCGCTCAGAACAGCCTTTAATAAGCTAAGGGGAGGTGAGTGAGCAGGCAGGTTTAACAAGGACGCTGCCCTAGTAAAGTGTCAGGATTTTTGTTCCCCCGTGCCTGTTTCTTACCAAGCTTGCTCTGCATATGTGTGAGTGTGACTTGATGCGTGTGACTTACCAAGTGCTTCTTCTAATCAAAGAGGAGCAGAAACAGGATCAGACAACTGCCCTACTTCTTTCCTTCACTTGAAGTACGGAGAGCAGCTCTGGAACCCACAGTTGCTTCTTGAAAAGCCAAACACCTCTGCGAGGGCCCATGTGCGTGGTGGGCACCACTGACAGCTTTCAGGCAATCACAGTTCTCAGCGCAGCATTTATTTGTACAAACTACAGCAACACTCACAGGGTTCCTTCACTGTCCCAGCTAAGGTACCGCATATACATGCACTTAGCTGCAGCCAGAGTTACTAGTCATGGAGTTAGTTATACCCCCGACAGCAATAAACTTGACTTGCAGCCCTAGCCAACAAATACTCCTGAATGTATATTTCTGTGTTTGTAGTCACCAAGAGATGGTTTCTTATTTATTGTCTTAAGTCTCACAAAGATGCAACAGTATCAAGCTGCTTAAATAAAAAAAAACCTATCCATTAGTTTAAAAGGGAGAGGGAGGGACTTATATAAGTGCTTTTTTTAAAAAAAAAAAAGAACACAGATGATTGTGACCAATATGCCAACTCTTACTGTCTGGTCAGCATTTCACTGCAAACAAAAATACCGTATTTTGTAACTGTGGGGATGTTTCTTAAAAAAATGACAAGGTCAAATAAAAGATGACTGCTAGGACCTGGCTCTGGTGTTTCTGTTACACTCACTCCAGCCCACTCACTGCTACCAGCGAGAGCTCAGCAAAGGCCCAGGGGCAAAGCAGCGCTAGTCAGAGCTGGTCCCAAGACTTTCCTACCCACCCCCCTGTCATTCTCTTTGAAGTTTTAATTAATGCACAAATACAAGACACTTTCTTAAACCAGTCAGCCTATTCAGGCAGCTCAGAGCTGCTGTAATTAACAACGTCAGCTTGTCAGCGAAAGGTCTGCGGTCAGCGTAAAGGAGACTCAACCAAGGCAGCGTACGGCACGAGGGCTCGCTCGGCCCCAGCCTGCCGCTGCACAAACACCCGCGAGGGCGAGCGAGCTGCTCTGGCTCACCTGGGGTGGGAAATGCCGGCAGAAAAGCCCTCCGCTGCAGAGGTTACCTGAAGCTGAAGCAGAGAGAACACCCCCAGTACAGGGACTGGAACACAGCCAGGATCACACCACGTCCAGACCTTGGAGGTGTGGCTGGTGGTTACTGAAATATGATCGATACGGATCGGAAAACTGAAAGGGGAAAGGAGGAAGGAATTTACATTATTACGAAACACAGTTTGAATCTTCCCAGGCCAGCAAGAACCCACTGACCATACAGATATTTTATTTCCTTTATGACTTATAAACACTCAAAACACAACATATACTTAGAGTTCCCAAACAGCCCTGCACAAGCTAGTAGCATCACTTTTGTCCCCTCGCCTGTCACTTCACAGTTCCATGTGCAGATTGCACCTGGCTTCACGGCAAGGGCACTGCTGATCTCCGTTACCAAAAAGCCACGCTTCCCATTTATTGACAAAGCAGGAGATAAAGTACTCACAGTATAGTCCAGCTTACATGGTTTCTCCCAGTTCGGTAGTGTAGTGTCTGATGACCATCTTACCACAAGATGGGCTACAAAATCCCACTCCACCTGTACATGCATGCGCTGAAAGGACCGCCTGTTAACTGCTACAGCAGCCGAGGTCCCGGGAGGAGAGACTGTCACTACGCGTTAGTGCAACAGGCAAAACTCATTCAGAGATGATGCCCCAAGACATGTCAACAGTCTTTCAAAACGGGATTTGGAGGGGGCACAGAGAAGGACAAGAATTACTCCCAGCATCGCTGCAACCAGTGGAAATCCTCTAGCTAAACCGAGAAGCCAGGCCTGGCCTCTGGCTAAATCCTTGCCGTCAACCCGGTGGGTCGGACTGTTCGTCACAAGTAACTTGTGGCCCAGCTCTCTGCCATTCTGCTGCTCCGGCGAGTGGCATTCACTTCCCCCTTTCGTGTTACTTCTGGTAGCAAAATCATTTCTGCTGAACGAAGGAGGGTTTGCTGTGAATCTCTTAAAATGGAGACGAATCCTTGGGAATTCAAGCAGCAGGTTTGGCAGGTCACTTGAGAACCCAAATTAACTCTTACCAAGAGCTGGCAGCAGAACAAGTCTGAGAGCCTGAAGAGTTCAAGTGCTGAGAGGCACTGACGCCTGGAGAGGAGCTGGGATTCCACGGTGCTTAGAAATAGTAACTGGATTTTCAGTACTTCATATTTCATTCCCAGTAAAGTTGTCAAAATTCCCACACTTCCTGCACCTTCCAACTATGTGATGAACTGCAGGATACCATACTTTGTCTGCTTCCACCAGACGCTGGTGTGGAAGGATTCCAAAGAAAGGTTCTGCAAGAAAGTTCCCATTGGAGATGGAAGCCTTGAAATAGCTCAAACCAAATAAAAACAGAACATGTAGAATTGGTCCTCTCTTGGAGCATCTGCTGGGAATACAGTGTCCTCATCAGACAACAGTGGCAGGCTGAGACAGTGAAACATTCAAGCTTCCTGGTACGGTTCAGTGCCAAGTCCACACGCAAGCAGCGCAGCCACACTGCACCTGCCAAACCCTACTCCTGCATGTCCATGCAGCCGCACGGAGTCAGCGCGCAGGTAAAACGCTTCCACTGCCTCATCCATCCCAGAACAGACACACCGACCCACTGGGATCTACACGAACTCTGTGAAGTCGTCCACCGAGGAGATCAGCCGCTTCCTCTGTCCAGTCTCGTAGGTGGGCGGAGGGTCCTGAGGGATCTGGGGAGGGGGCTTTGTCGGAGCAGATGGATGCATCTGCAGGGGAAGGCCAGGAGTCTGGTACTGGGTTTCTTCACGTAGCTGAAAGTCAAACGAGAACAGATGAGCTCCGTTCTCTCTGAAACACTTTTCCCTCTCCATTTGGGCAGGGCAGGACAAGTTACTCAGGACAGCTTGTCCTATCATCCCTAGCACGGCGCCGAGTGGGTGCAGCTCTGTGTCCAGCTATTAGGGTTCCCAAACCCCTTGCCACCAGGGAAGCTGTTTGGAAGCCCGCAAGCCCAGACCTACATCGCTACACTTTTGTCATTCCCACAAGAGCTGGATTCCAACCTTCATACACATATTCCTCCTCTTATTCAGCAAGTTTTGATAGCTGATTTTTTGTGCCTTATTTGTAATAAGGCTCTAAGGCAGAGCCCAGTTCTAAACACTTAGAACAGCCAGCCTTACTTACCCGGTGCCTTAGCCTCTTGATATGACGTAGCCTTGCAATCCATTTGGATGGGTAGGTGTCAGTAGGGTTTGATCGACTATGATGGACCTGGGAAGCCATCTAATTTGGGAAGGGTGGGGAGAAGCAGGGAAAGAGAGGAGGCACGTTAACATAACCACAACAACAAAATTAATCAAACATTTCAGTACAGTTTGACAGCAGCTGAAATACAGCTCTAACTGTTCACATGCTAACTCTGACTTAAAGGTTGACAGCAATAACTGAAGCAGAAAACTTACTTGCTTTAGCAAGCCCTACTCATTTCCTTGCAAGCTGGTGATGGACCAAGACACCAGCTGAAAGACAGAAGGTCTCAGGGAGCTCAGGGGTACTCACGTTAGCGTGCAAGGCCATCTGACGGGCTACAAATGGCAGGTTCTTATCGGAGATGATCTTAGCGACACTCGTGTCTACGAGACCCTCCATGTCTTCGTTTTAAAGGAAGAACAAAAAAATTCTTGTAAGACAGTTAAGAACAGGCCAAAGGTTGCCAGTAACTAAATAGGCAAGTAACATAAACCTGAGGAATTGCATCACAGAATCTCAGAAGCTTCCATCGAGCTCTACAGCTCCAGCTGTAACAGAACTTGCACTGCAGTTTAACATAACTGGCGCTCAAATTCTGGCTGCTCTGTAAAGGTTTGAGGAGATCCTGCTGGGCTCTTTATAAGAAGCCAAAGCGTGAGCAAAAAACACCCCAGAAGTGCCCCTTTGGTAAGAGGGAAGCAAACCCCGCTGCAGATCACTGCACCAGCACTGCTGAACTCGCACGGAGCCATGATCAGTCTCCAAGTATCAGGTCCTGCAGTGCTGGCAAGGGCAGCAGAGGCCAAAGCCACAGGGACCTCCACCTCGTATCTCCGCCAGTATTCCCAAGCTATTGTTGGAGGGACCTGCTCTACTCTGCTGGCACTTTGTCCTGAGCTTGAAGACAGTATGAGCGGTACAATGGGAAGATACCTCTTATCTTGGGGAAGATACATGAATAGGACATATCCAGACATAACTGGGCAGCAAATTGGTTTCAGAGCGTTTCTCCTGGAAGTTTTTACTTTTGATACACAAAAAAACCTGCAAAGTGAAGGCAGTCATTGCACCACCAATACAGGAAAGACTGAGAACAAAGGCTGGAGGGATTCCTACCTTTCCGACACTGCAGCGTCACCAGGTTACAGTCATAGTCAAGTGGTGTGATGATAACATGCACAAAATTGAACTGGCCCTAATGAGAATACAATAAAATAGTCATATACACTTTAATGGCAGCCACTGTGATTCTTGTGAATGCCATTCACAAGGCAAATAACCTCCATTCATGATCTCCACACTGTTTGCTAAGGTAAAACACATCAGATTAAGGCTTTACAAACAGCCACATGCCTGTTTTATAACACATCCACAAGTAAAATCTTGTACCTTTATTGTTCCCAGTTTAAAGTCTTCTCCAGAATCATTGTAAATGATAGAAACAAAATCATTCCCAAGGTGCCTTTTCTTGTCACAGCGATATTTATCCAAATCCTTTGTGGGCATCAGAGTAGCAATGTGGAAAATGGCTGAGGAGGAAACAGAAAAATCCTTAGGCTGGCCTGGGAAAGCAGTGCTGCAAACAGCAGTGGTCAACGTGCAGCACTCGTCTGGAAGACAAAGTAGTACCAGCACCACAATAATAAAAAATGTAAGTTGTGCTCCCTCAATAGTTTGTCCCCATTTGTGACAGCTGAATCCAGTCCCACTGGATTGCGCCAATGGTACCTGGAGCATGGAGTGCAGTGGCCAGCGAAAAGGCAGCCTCTGAAAGCTCTGCTCTTGCCAGTTTTTAGGTACTGCCCTGCAGAGTCTTCTCTAGCACCAGGCTCAGCAAAGTGAATTAAGAGCCTGGCTTTCAGCATGCGCCTGATGAAGACTGGAAGAAGCGTTCTTATCAAGCTGGGATAGCTAGCTATCTGTTCATAGAAAATGAACAAGGGACTGCAGAAGTGCTTCTGGATATTTTTTCCATGACCACAGTAGCATGGCGAGTAGAATCTGGTTTAAGGAGGAAGAGTTAAATAATAGCTTAAACCAGGACTTCCCCTAGCTGAGCTAAACCGGACTAAGTGATGACTGAGATGCACGCTGCTGTACAAAAAAATCTGGGAAGTTCATCATAGCTTGTTGGATCCTGGATGTTATCTGCACAGCTGGGTGCTGCAGGAGCTGGGTAACGCTACAGTTCAATTAGCAACGACCACAGTAATGACAGCCCTCCTGCTTTCCATACTGTTCTTCAGAAAAACTATTAGCAGAGTTTTGACATGTACACACTACCCTCAATTAACAGCCTTCATAGCAGCTCAAGAACAAACAGCGTATTCTACAAACCTCTACACCAAACCATATCAACCTTTAATAGAGCAGACTATTATAAAAGTAAGTGGTGTGATTTTTTTTTTTTTTCTCTTAAATAAGGCAGGTATGCACCTCTCCCAAACTTTTAACACATGGCTTGCAGAGATACCAGAGAGAGAATGGAAGCAGAATAGAGCCCCACGGCATCTTTATTACATCCCTGGAAAGGAAACAGTTTGTAGAAGGCAGGTCAGTCTTAAGATGAGAAGAGACCATCCTTCCAACTTCTGGAGCCACCTTACCTTGCATAATGTCATCGTGCCAACAGTAGGTAAACTGTCCATCCTCCCCACATACGTCCAGGCCACCAAGGTAAATTTTATCTGGCTGACAGTCTTTGAGCTCAATGAGCTTCCCTAACCCAGTCAGGAACTCTGTATAGCGATAGGATCCATGTTCATTTGACAGAATTGCGATTTCGTTGTTGCTCTAGGAAATAAGAACATGGGAGTCCCACACTGAATGCTAAGAGCACTCAATCAGCATGAGTGATTAGGTTATTACCTTCCTAGAAGGGCTTCACGCAGGCATGGATTTTTAGTGCAAGAAACTAAGGAAAAGCAAGGCTATTGCAGGAGCAGGACAAGTGTCACAGCTGGAGTAGTAGTGCCTGGCCTTCTGTTGAGATGTAACCGTTAAAGGATTAACGCATCTGCACGCAACTCACCTGGCCTTCTCCAACATAGAGCACGGCAATCTTGTGTGTGTCGTAAGAAGGAATTTGATCCAGGAGCTGCACCGATCTTTCAAATGTCTACAATCAAAACATCGGTCAAGTCTTTAAAAACTTACCTCCACACACCCACTGCCCTCCCTAAAACCCTTCAGGACAATGACAGTACAAAGTAAGCACAGATTCCTGACCTTCACTAGGGTAATGCCTTGATGAATGCTGCCCTACTCTTGTTCTGCAAGGGCACAGCGCATCATCAGTCCAAGGTACAGAGCAGTGCTGTATGGCATCTGTCACTACACCTTCCTGGTTTTATACTTCAGATGAGATTAATCTGGCAAACTGCACAGGTTAGATGCACTTGCCATAACAAACTACATCGTATCTTCATTTAAACTTCAGGCATGAAAAATTACCATGTGTCTTGCTCTGAAGAACATTTTTAGCACAAGGCATCACCTCATTTCACCTAGGCTCCCTACTGCCTGACCACCTGAACCCCAAAGTGAGGGGGAAACTATCGGCAGGAGGTCTGTGGTGCTCAGTTCACACAAACCCCGTTCCACCACTATTTCTCCAGGAAGTTTATGACTAATTTCTCATATGACCACAGAAAGCTTCTTGGCCACTCCCAACGGTACAGAGGGCTGACAGGTTTGTCTAGTGATGTTCTGCCAGTATCACCTAATGCTCAGTTTTCATCCTGCATTCCTCCTACCAGCAAAAAACAAAACTGCACAAATCATCCTGCCTTCTGGCTGGGATTCTGAAACAGCACCAGTAAAATCTCCCAATATCTCAAATTCAATCCAGAGCCATAAAGCAGGAGCCGCCAGGATCAGGGTACAAGAAATCTCCCATCTGTGGCACTGTTGATAGGAAACACCTTTAAATCGCACCATCCGAGCTAGACATTCATTAGTAACGAGGGTAGAAAAATTAACTACAAGAATTAAAAAAAAAATAATCCTTGCCTACCTCATTTGGCAACAAAAGGGGCTTGTTGTTTTCATCGCCAAAGAATGGGGAGTGGTACAACTGTAAAAACACAAAGCTAAGGGAGAGAGGGGGAAAAAGTCCTGTTACCATAAAAATTAAGTCAATTTTGATCTGTTCTATGCAAGAATGTTATGTACAGAAGAAAAAGAGGATCAATTAAAATGCTAACGTCTCCTAGAGACACTTTAGGTGCCTGGACTACATGCAGTTTGTAATAGACCCCTGTCATAAAAAACAATGGTTATATCAAACAGTGGCAGCTGCACAAATTCCCCATTCAAAAGGCAATCTTTACACAGAAGGGAGCAGGAGGAATGCACTCCTGCCTCACAGCTATGGGGGGTATTTCTAGGCAAGCAAATAAAGACATTTGCATTTTACCTGCCCTCAATAAGATGAGGATTGTCTCGTGCAATTTTGGGCAATACCAATATCTAAAGTTCAAAAAGCAACTATTATAACCCTTTCTTTTCCTCCTTCTTAGTATTTTGCACATTATGTTTCTTAAACTGCAAGACTAGTAATTCATCCTGTTTGCAGCAAAATTAAGTCTAGGTGACCTGCGTTCAAGCCACACGTGCATTTGGACCCTAAATTGGGACAGATTAAGAACATAAGGAAACTATTTATCTATTTCTTTCACCACTTAAGAGACCTGTTTCCTAAATCATAAAGTTAATTTGGTGGTAGTAGGTTCAACATGTCTGTGTTAGCTCCTGAAAAAAACAGCAATTGATCTTCCTTTTTAATCAGATACTGTTTTGTAGATCCCACAAAACCAGCAGACCACTTCCAATGAATGCAGCAATGGCTGCAGCAATTCTGAGCTCACTATTTCTAGCTTCAGATAAGCCCCTCCACCCACCTTGGGTTTATTCCGGGTACTTTCTCAGCATTGGAGGCTGCTGTTCTGCTCTTGAAGGCATCTCTTTCAATCCTTTTTCCCCTCCTTGATGGGGCTGAGTCAGAGATGGTGTATCCTCGGGGCCGATGCCCAGAGGGTGAGCGAGGCAAGGTGACAGGACCGGTGCCATCCAACCCGCCTGACCCAGTCACTCCGGTGTCTTCCCCCTTGCCCAGCCAACTGCCCAGCCCTTCCCCTTCCAGGTTCCCCGACTGGGATTTTGATTTCACTTCTGTGCTCAGCCTCCTGGTTACTTCTCTGCCATTTGCATCTTTGAGGACCTCCTGCAGCGTCTGTAGCTCGGGGGAAGAACTCGACTTGCTGAGCGGCTGGGATGGCTGGAAGGAAAGTTCCTCCAGTGTTCGGCCATCCTCTGACGGCAGGACTCTCCCGATGGGAATTCCACCCTCCACCAGGTCTTCTGACTTCAGAGATTTTTCTTCTTGGCTGGAGGTTGAGGAGGACTTAAAGAGAGAGAAACAAAGATGAACAGTTTTCCTGATATGCAAAATAAAAGCTGACAACACTGACACTAGAGGCACCCCCTGACACTTCCAGTGAAAGATGAGCAGAAAGGTGTCAAGTACAAAGCAGTGCCCATCAAGGACCCTGCAGAAAACAGATATTTACTGCTGCTGCTCGGCATGCAGTCCCTCACAAGCCATCCAAACTCTCAATCATGACTGCATATGCATTGTGGTATTATTAGCCAGTTCTTCCAGAGGGTGCCAAGAGGGTCTGTGCTCAGATGAGTCAATTTTCCCGTGTGTCTAAAGATGGGGCTGTCATACAGGACAGAACTGGTTAACCTGTTTCTTCTTACCCTGCTATAAGACTCCTGGGGTTTACCAAACCTTTCCTCGCTCAGGACTTGTTCAGAACATGAAGTATCAATGTCTTCACTCTCTGGAGACCCAGCTGGGGACTCGGTTTCCTTTAGCTCCATTTCCAACGGGCTCCCTTCCTCCAGCACCACCGCTGATTCTATCGAGACATAAGGCAGAAGAACTGAAGTCTGTAGAGAGGCACAGACCGGCAGGCCCCCATCCTCTCCTCTGAAGTACCAGCCTTTTCCCTACGGGATTTCAATGGAAGGCCATATTGAATGAGTGCTCTGGTTCTTTGATTTCTTGTCATGTCAGACTTGCTCCTGGCTCCCCTTTTGTATAGAACAACTGATCACCTTACCCTCACAGCAAAGGGCTGTGTCTGCTTTGGTCAAAGTAAGTGCAGTTGTTTCCAATTGTTACTGATGAACAAGCAGGGGACAGAATGAGGAAATGGGACCTTGTACATCAATGCTCAGTTATCAGGACAGACAGGAACTACAGAGATGTAAGAAAATACAAGCCTAGCATTAAAAGTTCATCATTATCCAGGCAATGAAGACATCAGTTCTGTGCAAGTGTGCAAAAAAGTTTTTCTTGTATTGGAATGCAATGTTCCTGTGCCTTGTAGTGGCCTAGAAGGAGATAAGAAATTTTACTAGGAGCCATTTACTTGCAGTTTGGCAGTTTTCCTAGTATGTCTCAGTAGAAGCAAAACAATTCAGCCCTAGACATATGAAAGGACAAGAGAGTAAGAGTAATACATGCACTGCAGCAATACTGGGAAACCTGCATGTGGCACCTGATCAGACAAATGGTGAATGAAACCACACTGACAAGAAAGCTCCTTGGAAGCCCTGCCTACAGTGGAGGAGGTTATCACAGCATTTAACATTGTCTCTACTCCAGGCAGTGACCCTGACCACAGGGATGAGTCTGACCAAAGGCTCCTCTTGGCCTTGCTTTTTTGTCCTCAGGAAAAGGCTGGAGAACAGGAGGCTTCCCATTACGCACACAAGGGACTGGAAGACCAATCTGAAAGGCCAAGATTTGTTTTCCAAAGTAAAAAAAAAAAAAAAAAAAATTAGCACACACAAAAAATAAAGAAAATCAGCAAAATTAAAAAAAAAATAAAATAATAATAATAAAAAAAAAAATCACTAAAGCAGCTTTTCCTGGATTGATTTCAGCTCGCAGGACCAAATTTATTTCAAAGAAGCAATTAAGAGTTAGCATTGCACACACGTACCTTCTAAAAAACAAAACAAAACAAAACAACGTGCTGATCTGGTTAGCTGTCCAAGCCAGAACACACCTGCATATATCCAGTGTTTCCAAGCTTCTCTAGCTTTTACACTACTGCCAAGATTGCTGCTGTTTTTAAATAATGCAAGCACTCACTAATTATTCTTCAGGTGGGAAGAGAATAATATGAGCAGAGAGGGGAAGTACAGAAAAATCTTTTACTGCAGCACCTCTGTGTTGCTTTGAGAGGCCTACGTCAACAACAACCAGCAGTTAAGAATACCCTGCTGCTCTGCAGAGAATTTTCCAGTGAAGGAAAGAAGGCAGAAAGACATTTCAACCCCCTGATTAAGATCACAAAGCACTGCAGATTATCAAAGCAATGCAGGTGGTGTGCTCATAAGGTATGCAATTTGATCTCCACTTCATTTAATTACGTTGTCAATTTTACCGAAGCAGAGAAAGGTTTTACACTACTATAGAGCCTCCAGAAAGCTAGAATTTAGCAGGTTTCCCCCTGAAATTTATTTCTTCAGTTTTTTATGTAAAAAACTTTTAACGAGCATCCATTGTAAAGTCAAACTTCATATATATATATATATATATCTCAGATACAGCTCCTTTAATCTTTTCTGTGTCCAATTCTGACAGATTCCTGTGGGCTGAGTAGCATGGGACTTCATTTCAGGGTAGCTTGTCATGTAGCATACTATGCTGTCCTTAGAAGTGGGAGCTTTTACGTTTAGCAGAACACAAAGCCAATTGTAAAATGAAGCTGAAAATAAATAATTCAATTAATCAAGCCACTCGGACATTTTGACAGGTCATTTAACACTGCACCTCATGACTCACAATCCACCCCAGCTAAAACAAAAGTTGCTTTAAGAAATTGTCTGCACTTGCAAATGTTGGATCTGGCTTGGACTTCTTCATGCTAGTCAAGATCCCATTTGTTGAGAGTAATGAGACTGGGTACAGACAGGAGACATGGAAGGGGAAAATGAAGTATGAGCGATACATTTTCTATGAATCAGAGGTGTTCTTCTATGGCAATACTTTTTTTTTTTTTTTTTCCTTAAAGATATATAAATATACCTGCCCAGGATATGCTCCTGTGCAACTTCCCTTGACAACTGGACTGGTACATGGAAGAGAAAGAGGCCACTGCAAAGGGAAATCAAGTGAGCAGCTACATCAAAAGGAAGGAGAGACTATATGAAAAAAAAAAAAAATTAAAAAGCACAGAGTTTAAAATGTAACCAAGAGCCTATCTTAAAATAAATACATAAATAAATAAAAACAAAGGAAAGAACAAGCTGGGATAAGCTCACTAGATGCCAAGGGGATACTTTAAGAGTACAAGGTCTCAACATGAATAAGGAGGCATAAACACATTCAAACAACACAGGCTCTAACTGCTGTCTTTGAAGAACACATCTTTGTGAGTTTTAGAAACAGAAAATTCCTTAGTGATATCCTAGCACACGCAGGAAACCAGTCTGAGCTTTTCCTGAGTTACACACTTTTGGCAAAAGATCAATTTTAAACCCACAGAAGAGTCTGAAGAGTAGAAATACGGATAAGGATTCACATAGTTTTAACCTCTAAAGAGGAAGAACAACATGCATATGACAGTCTGACAGCAAAACTCCTTCAAAACATTCATTCACCAGCCAGCTCTGGCAAGTCTACTGTAGAAGTTGTGTTAACAAGAATGTGGCCAAAATTATTTTCTCAGACTGCCACAGGAGTTGCGTTCAGGTCGGTGTTTCTTTCAACTGATCAGTTAGCATCGATATACCACAAATGTATAGGAGTCGATAAAAGTTCATGGTATTTTTTAAAAGGTGATAATTTGATTTTGACTCTAATTTTGTGTTTACACATTCTGAAATCCTAAAATCATATCCTGCCCTGTTTAAAACAAACCTGAAAACTAGCATTTTTACCAGATTTCCAAACGATCCATACCACTGATGCCACCTCCCCAGAAAAGCCTTGTCTGCCGTTACCACTGCTCAGTTTTGATAGCGCTAGCAGTGCTGAGAGCCTCAGTGTTAGATGTTGTTGTTAAGAGCTCTGAGCAGGGATTATATAAAGCTTTAAAAATTTCAGCTGTTGGTCAACAGTAACCTCCCAACATTAAGAGCTCTTTCAGAAGTAAACTAGCACCGAAGTAAATACAGTGAAAAGCCTGGCCACTATGTTAAAATAAAGCCATCAAAACCTACACAAGTGATTCAACTGCACCAGTGTGAAGGCTAAACAGTCCTTTTAAGAGGTGAATAAATCTGCAGCCAACAGGACTTGCATTCTGCTACCTCATGCTGTAAAAGACAGTGGCATCTAACTGACCCTGGCTGGCAAGGTCTGTAATAGGCCATTCTCCCAGGAACCTAGTGCTCTTAGTGTGCAACACAAACTCCCATACTGAAGACAAATGGAAATGGAAACGCTGCATGGGAAGATCCATCCACACGTGGGATGCCCAGATCAGCCCCAAACAGGTGGAAGAGGGAAAAGGTCCATGACTTTGTACATTTTCATTTGGGAAACAGTACTCCTCTCTTTCTTCTCTTTAAGAAAGAGAGGTACTTTTCCAATGGAACATCAGAAGCAAGGAGGAAGGGAATTTTTCACTGAAAACTTCTAGGGACAAGAACTGATTCCCCTTCTCATTGCCACGTTATTCCTCACGCTACTAACTTTACTGTTCTAGAAGACCTGCAGTAACTTCAACAGACTTTAAACAGGCTAGTGACAGCTATGCTGGACACGCTACTGGCTTGACATCTCTCACCTGTGTTGGAACGCTGGAGAAGCGATGGTTTGGCTGTCCCGGTGGCCAAACTGGAGGAGGGGACAGAGAGGGATTTATATAGAGCCGTTTCTCGGTGTTCTTTAAAACGCTCTGCAGCCATGAGTGCATTAGAGAGCTCTTGCAGGGGCATATTGTTAATATCTGAAGAAAATGGACTGAGCGGGTTCTCCAGACTCATCAGCCAGCTCGTGTTACCTGGTAAGAGAAAATTAGGGAAAAGAATTAAGTAGTCCCAACTCCAGAAAGTTTACAACTCACAGTGAAAAAAGCATAAATTGTTTTGGATTTTGCAAGTAAAAATCAAAATGGACCAAGTTGTCAGTTCTCCTAACATCTGGCAGAATCACTTCATTAATTTCCTGCTTTCAGTAAGTAGCTCCCAGTGTTCTGTACTTCACCCCAAGCTCTTCAAAAACCATCCTTGGTAACTCATTACTACAGCAGATTCCCAAAAGGCATCCAAAACACTCAGGTATTTTAATTAATGATGCCAGGTCAGTTATTTTCTCACAAAGCAACCTTCAGCTGAGATAGACAATTCCATGTTAATGTTGTGTAACATACCAGTATTCAAGAATTTTGACCTTGAACATGTCACTACTCCTTCCCTAGCAGCAGACACAACTATACAGCTGCTCTAGCCATAAGTCTCATTCATCTTGAATCTAGCATGGGAAGCTAAAACACAGCACAGACAGGTTTTCAAGAAAGACCACAGAGCAGTGTAAAAATGGGAAATGCAAAGTAGGGTTGATATTATCTGGCTCTATTTCTGTAACAGTACTTAATATACAAATTTAAGTCCTTGCTTCAATCCTTCCACAGGTCTTTTGTAGATTTAAAGAGTGGTTTCAAAGAATCAAGTATCAGTTGTATTAGCTTCAAGAGGCAGTAAGCAATAAAAAGATCCATTTGCAACTAAATATGGATTTTTCTTTGTCATCCAGGTTCTGATTTCTTAGCAAGTCAAAAGAGCTCACTCCACACTCAGGTAAAGATACCTGTGGGTCTGCGCACTAGGATTTCTGCCCATCCCTGTGTCAGCAGTGGGACATACGCAGCTAAGTTTGCTTTTTCCTTCTGCAGAGGTGTCTGTGGAGCAGGATTAGTCTTCTCTGATCGAGATGCTGGAGCAGGAGCACCCTGTGTCCCTTGGGAAGCCGAGCCACTGGGAAAATGGGAGGCTGAGCTGTCTAAGGCACCAACACGTAAGGCATGACCACCTAGCAAGACAGACACAAAACAGAAGGGAGAGCCATGCTTAGTTAGCACTAAAAATATCTCGGAAGTAGTTAAGTCTTTTAAGCTCCTCTAGCAGCTGCACGCACAATATTGGGAACCTAAGAGAACTTTACCTTCCATGCGTTTCCTACAAACCATGAGATCAGATAAACACAGGTGATTCTCACTGCAAGTGCTCACCACTTAACCCATCACCAAAGCTTTCCTGCAAGGAGAGGCAAGCAGGAGGAGCACCACCACTCCTGAGGCCAACCGCTGCTGCTACCTGCCCACTATGAAATATCAGACAGGTCCAGATTCTCAAGTCAGTTTAGACACGGGTCTCTTCAGTAGGCACTTGGACACTTAAGCCTGCGACACTGACCCAGAAATGGCAGTAGGACTCCGGGATAGTAATTTACCAGACATGGATCGGACTCTGTTGCGAGAGCTTCTGCAAACCTGCTGCCCAGCTTGAGATTCCAGTTTTGCTGGAGCTTCTTTAGTTTGTCTCACTTGCAAAACAGGGTCTGAGCTGTGGAAAAAGAAGATATTGCTGATATTGAGAGAAGAATCAGTCATGCTGGACAAATAAGACATTCCTCTTCTGGTAAGAGGAAAACCTAAAAAGATGCACTGTAACAGTGGTTTAAGTGACTTTGTTAGGCGGAAATTTCTAGAAAGGGGAGCAAGAATTACCTTGATTCTGTGCTGCTTTGGAGCTCTCCAGAGTCTAGGCCAAGCAGGGACCTTGTCCCTGTTCCAACACTTGTAGTGATGGTCACCAGCTTGTTACCAACCAGCCACGTCTTTGTCCTTCCTCCAGCCAACAGAAACTCACCCACAGGAGACCTAGAAACACATTTGTGATGAACACAGCTCTCAGATGGCAAAGCACAGAGCCCACACAGGTGGCTTATTTAATGTAACTATGTAGGAGGTACTCCCTGCTTTCCTTCTTAATACAGCATTTTTAATGTACCCCCTGGTCATCAACATACACATTATTCATCAGGATAAGGGATGAGCTGAATTTAGTCTCAATTGATAGCAATACTACTGGACACATATTACAGAGTAGTCTAGTTCAATCCTGGGCACACATCACAGAGCAGAAGGGAACGAGCCTCCTCTGAGGAGGTGTCCCCTTCTGGGAAGGGCTAGCAAGGAAGGTAAATGCCCTCCATTTGAAGCCAACTGGCACAACGCTCCGTTCTGTAGCAAAGACTGTGCTTATCCAGCAAGGACATGGAGCAAAGCACTGCTTGCAGACAGCATGCCTTCAAGGCATCTCCTTCTGGACAGCTCAAGGCTGGTTGGCTCCAATGGACTTCTCTCATCTAACCTTGTATTTAGCCAAGCCAGATTTTATCTGCGAGGAATGGCTTCAGAGCCTGGGCCTGCCAGAATCTCAAATGTGTCATGGTAATTTTCCACTAATAAAGTGAAATATGAACCTCAAACAAAACCAGCTCTCCCATGGTCACCGACTGACCCCTACCTCTTAGGCACTGCAGTGAAGTTTGAAAAGACGTATCGAGCCATCATATCCAGACAGGTCTCAGTGAGTTCCAGGTGGAGATTTTTTAAGTTGTCATCAGCCTGAGCCATTGAATTTTCATCTGCAGAGCCCAGGCTTGAACTAGTGATGGATGTTTGTATCCGACTAGAAGAGAATGTTTCCAACTGACAGATCACATTGCAAAATGCTTGTCCCTGTCACCCGAAAGACAGTGTGATGCAGAACAACCTGTGATACATGCATGTGCCAGATCAGAGAGGCGGCCAGACATTAAACCCAGGACATAATAAAAATATTTTTGGATCAGCCTCATGTTGTGCTTTGTAGATTGTCATGGCAGAAAGTGTATTTTATCTTGAGAGACGGAGAAACATTTAAATGTCTGTCCACTGACTAGGTCAGGCCAGTGCTCTCTGATGGTGGGTGGCCCATGGGCAAGCGCACCAAGCAAATAGTGAGTGGCAGCACCATGCTTTGAGTTCACCAACCTACAGTGAGGGCAAGCATCCCGTGACCTGCACAGTCACCCAGGCAACTTGTTGCCCATGAGCCATAAATAGGGGCACTCTGAACTTAACTTTATAATCCTGTGGTTTGCTTTCTTCTCTGTTGCACCCCTTTCATACATTGATTTTTTCCTCCAAATTCAACAGCTATGTAAAACCTAATTTAACTTGAAAAAGAAAAAAATTGCACTCTGAACAGGAAATTGGCACAAGAATAGAGAGCAACTCTGCCTGCAAATCAGGCAGGTTAGCAATGCATTTTAAAACAATTGCAGTAACAGGCTGGATTGCAATATTTTATAAAGACAACTCCTTATGCCATCGTAACACAAACTAAGCTGAGGTACAGCCAAATTTTTTATGACGTGGTAACTTCTTTGGCATCATTCAGGGTACTTATCTGAACTTTTGGTTGCTACCATTTACACATAAATACATGAGAAGAAAATCACATAATAGATTAATGGGGATATCAGAGAATGAAGTGCCAGAATTGTATTCACCATTCAGCCACTTCGGTGTCTTTCCCACAAATACCACATAGTTATAGTCAAAAATAAAACCACAGAAAATAGAATTCCACTGACAGTAATCCTTACAGATTAAGGCACAAATCTTCAGGTTCAGCTTTTAAACCAACATGTTATAGACAGCAGTTTAACACTCAAGGGAAGTGATCGAGAAATACGTTTCAAAAACTAGCATAAATTGTTTCATCTTTCATGTGAGCAAACCAATGTCTGCAATCAAAACTTGTTTTCTTTAGTCATGAAAGCAAAAGATTCATATGGTCTGAGCATACATTTCACTGCTCTATGGAAAGAAAAAATAGGGTTTTCACGGCATCATACTTTAGACCAGAATACTTCCATAAGCAAACTTTGCATCAAAGAACAAATTCTAAACTGAGGCCAGAACTATTCCTCATAGCTTGGGAGGAGGGCCTGTAGATAAGTTTGCAGAGTATCAAAAGCCTCTCCTGGGGCATGTCACTGCTTGGAAGGCTGAAGTTGTAGTGAGTTTTAATGAGGACTCTCACTTGCACAGAATGCAACCTTTTTCCTTTTTTTTGGTGTTTTTTTTTTTCATTTTTTGTTTGGTGTCCCCCCCCCATCTTTAATTTGAAAATAGAAATTTTTGTTGTTAAAGCATCAGAGAACAGGGCAAAGTAACCATACGCAACATAGGGTGTGACGTGACAAGCCAATAGCCGGTGTTGGGAAGCCATGGGATATCCATGATACTTTCCCAAAACCTTTGACTGTGGCTAAGGCCGGTTTTTTATTGTGTAACAAAGTCATGCAAGCATCCCACATGCAAATCCACCCTGCTTCCACCCACCCTTGCAGTAAAATTTCCAAGTGCTGAGTTGCTCTTGGATTCTCCCCATTTAAAGTGCCTCTACCTGCGGACCACATGTTCAGACACACTGATGCTGCGGGATCGGAAGGCATCAACTGCAGAGGATTCTTTCAGCTCTTTCACTGGAGGAGAGTTATTCAAGCCTTGCTTTGCATTTTTGGCTAGTCTTAAACTACTAGGTGGAGAAGCACCAAGCCCCAAAAGAGGTCACAGGAAGGGAGAAAATCATTGTAGGGATGTAGGTTGAAAGGTCACAGGTCACAGGGTCAATATTGGGGGATCCCGGAGGGTGATGTAAAATAAAACAAATGCCAAAAAAGGAAAACAAAAATTAAAACATACAAACAAGCAGAGCTGAAAGCATTAAAAAGACAAACCACATTTTGAAAATAAGATTTTAAACGTGCTACAAAACAAATGAAATTAGTACAAGTTGAAACAAAAAACTGATTGAAATGATAGTTGGAATACTGCGCTGTTAAACAAAGGCAAGAGCACCTAAATGCTAATTTGGCACAAATTTCTCAAGTCTGAGAAGTTCTGGGCAGTTCAACCACTTCTTGCGTTGCCCCAGCTCACCACTTCAGCACAGCTAAAAACCTGACTGCTTCCACAGAGACCAGATCCTAAAATGCTTTACCAATACCAGGTAGCAGCACATTTTTCTAAGTGACCCAGGAATATGTCAGCTATTTCTACCTCTGTTAGGCCTGGCCCAAATCTGAGCTGCTACCCTGAATCACCAGAACACCCAGGGCCAGTCAGCGGTCCCCCTTAGCTCAGCTCGAGACACGGTGGGCGACTCAGCCCATCTAGACCAGACTGATCCTTCTCACACTGCACAGACGGAAGGGCAAGAAGACAAACATCCTCTTGGCTGTCGCTGACTGCCGTGATGTTTTTCTGTCAAACAAGCTTATCTTATTTCAGGTGGCTCGAGGTAACCCACTTGACTTTCAACTGGAACAGAAAGGAAGATAAGCCTTTACACTGTCAGGTGCCAACCACATGTGGGAGATGACAGCAATTAACATCTAAGAAGCACTTTAATTAGTCACAGCTGAGACACATGCCTGGCTCAGTACTAATTTGGAGGTAACAGCTGGTCCAGCAGTTCACCTCCTCATACATAGAATGGGGATAACTAATTTCACCCTTCTGGCTCTTTCTAAACGTGATTTATTTGCTATCCTCCTTTCACTGAATTATTACATTTCAGATAGCCATCTGGAGGGATCAGAATTTATTTGTCCTTCTTCTCCCAACAACCTCTGACAGATCACTTTTGGCCACAACTGGAAGTGTGACTATAGTGAGCACAGGCTCATACTCAAGATAATCACCTACCCCAACATCATGCCATTCAGCAACCTTGGGAACCGTTGGGATCTTGACCTCTTGGAACACCCAGCACATCAGCTAGGACACCGAAATGCTTATTCTTTGGGTTCAAGGAGTGAAAACCAAGCACACAAGCTTCTCAAGCAAGGAAACATATCTGCTCAAAGCTATTTCCTCTCTCACTTGGCCAGAATCCAAGCTCAGACTCAGAGGCAGTAGCATCCTGCCGTTCTGGTGTTTTGGGTTGCTGCCTGCATACAGCCCACACTCCTTAGCAGAGATTTCTGTGGAAAGTGATCCAGCAGCATTAGCAAAAGCCTTTAGATACAGTAGTATTCCAACCTGGTAGAATTTAACAGGTTTCTCGAAAAAAGATTAGTTGAAATTCTAATTTAAGAGATGAGTGTCAAAAGGCTTCTCTTCCAAGTTTCTGAATGAAAGAGCAGGAGATGGGAGGGAGAGATGAAACACAAAACAGGGTTTACAGCTATAGCATTAGGGCAGGGATGGTGTTTCTTCATTGCAAGATACTCATCGAGCCTTGCAGTTAAAGTAGAGGCACTTTCCCCAGGGTTCAAATGCCGCTGTATGCTTACTGCACATTAACACTGAAGCAAGTTAAGTGAACCAATTTAGGTAAGCCCTGCAGGTAAAAGGACGTTAGAGAAACTCTGAATGCCTTCCAAGGAATATTTTCCTATCCCGGCAAATGTTACTTTGAAAGACTGCTGGCAAGATATGTTCTGACTTCTAAAGACATTAGGCTTTGCTTAAAACTGACATAATGGCTTCAAGATTCAAAAAAAGGATCAGGATATCCAGATACACAGAAGGCAGTTTTCTGCCACCCAGTACACTGACTTGACAGGTAACACTACAGAAAAACACAGCATTGGCTCTCTCAGTTTATACGGATTGCTAATCACAACAATTTCTCTGGCAATCATTTAAATAGTTGTTACAGATCAATTATCAAAAGGAGTTAACACTATCAATATGAACATGGTATTCTGTTACTTCTGTTAGCATCGTAATGACACACATCAGCCTGAAAGAACTGCTGATTTTCAAAAATTAGCAACAAGAAACCCCACACCTTACTGCAAAGGCTTGCAGAATAGCCAGTGATACCCTCATATGTACTATCAAGACTGTCTGCCTGGTTTGATTGCAGCTTCTAACCAACCTAAGTTTGTCTTTTACCAATCCCCTGACCTAAAGAGGTTTACTTTGCTTGCTTAAATGCACTGTCAGGTTTTGGATAACTAGACCCAGCCTCCTTCAGAAAACCCAGGGAAAGGTGTCAGCACTAGAACAGGGAACACAAGACCCTGCTAGAGTCAAATATAATTTACCTTTTTGGCCTCTCATTCAGACTTGTACTGCGAGCCCTGAAACTGTCCTTCTCAGGTGTATCATCGAAGGAAAGGAGGACATTTGAGCGCAAACCCTGCCAATTGAGACAAACAGATAACATTTTGAATGACTAGGACGTGCAGCTGAAAGACTGCAACCGTGGGCCAACACACAAGAACTCGCAGGCAGTTTTGAAAAAGATGTTGACAAGAAAAGAAGAATTTTTCTATCTTCAGACAGAACCTTTAAACTTCTCAAATCATTTTTTATGTCATCATTTTTATTATGTACTGTTTGATTCAGTAGTATCCATTACCTTTGTAATATAGGGGACAAAGTCCTTTCGGAAGGGAAGGCGACACCGAATGAACCACATAGCTATCACGTGATGGGCCAGGCAAACGATGTACTGGTTAAACCTAAAACAGCAGAAAGATCTCCAGAGTTTAATGCTGCATTATGATGCCATTCCAGTACTGAACAGAAGGACTTTTCAATCTGAGAAACTGAACTGTTCCTTTACCTACTGTAAGTATAAAGAAAAAAAACCTCAAAAGTTCTGTTCAAGAAAAACATGTTTTGTCCAAGGTGAATACATCCCTTCTTCAGAAAAAGCCTGGAGATACTAGAATGAGCAATATTCTATAAACAACCTTGACGCAAGTACTACAAAAAAAAAAAGGCACGTCTCATTCTCTTAATTTTACAGACGAGGAAGAAGCACATTTGCTATGAACTTACTTGGAAGGGTTTGTGTATGGTAGGGAGATGGCAAACACACTGGCATACTGCTCTGCTGCGAAGTTCCTGTACAGGTGAGGCAGTCTTGCTAGAGCTAGAACAGTTCAAGAAGAAAACCAACACAGGTGAGGTCTGAACACAAACTATTCAATATCACAATTCAGTTTCATTTGAATTGTTTTGTTTCTTCTAAATCATCAGCTGATAGGAAGTTAACATCAAGGTGTAATTTCATGCCGTTTAAGTTACAAGCAGCAAGGTGGAGAAAGCAACTTCGTATTTCCCATTACTGTATGGCTGCACTACACAAAGCACATCTCTTTCTTCACTGTGTGCAAGTGCTTTAAATAGAAAAACAGTAACAAAGAGATAATCAAACATAACTTGAGGATGGCACAAGGCCATGACCAAAAGCCAAGAAACCCTTACGCTGCATTCCATATGACTAACACAAAATACCCACATTCAGTGCAAACAATACGTTTATAACCACAGAAGATCAAAAGTAAAAGAACACTACAACTTACTTGAAAGAAATTCTAAGAGAGGGATTGCCATATTAGCTGTAGCAGAAATGTGGGTTAATTTGACTATTAAGACAGGAAGTGCCTTTATGATGATGTCGGGCATCTCGACACTACAGACAGAGAGTGCCACAACGCACTGGTTTGCACAGCGATAAATAAGACCGTGTTCCAGGCAATACACTATTTCACGCTAGAAGAGTGAAAAAGAAAAAAAAAGTCGTAATACAGGAAAAGAGAAAACCTCTGATGTACCATCTCCTGACTTCAGTTAGCATTTCAGAATGGCTTGCAAGGCATCGCTACTGCAAGGCCTGTATGACACACATGAATTCTTATCCAAAATGCACTAACACAGAAGCCTAAATATTGCATGTATTCTAGGCCAAAATCTTAAGATGGGACTTGATCAAGTAGACATTTTAGAAATTAATATTTAAGTTTCTGATTAAACACCATTTTTACGTTTATCAGGGTCTTCCAGGAGAGGGCAAAGTCATTCGGCAACTTGCGAGGGGGGACAGGTGTGGACGGAGAACACTGAATCCAACTGACTGGACAGTTACTGCTGCACAAAGTGAGCAAAGTGCTGTTTCACCCTGACCCCAACCCAAATGCAGCAGATGCAGCTTTTTATAACAGAAAAGGGCAGTGTTACCTTGCACTTAAGTCTCCTAATCAGCTAGTATGAGAAAATGCTCGACTATACAGGCTCAGGCCCCGTCCCCTCTACAGCCTCTTACTTTCCCCATACCTGTTTAGCTTTGTCCAGATAATTATGGTAAGATATTAATGCCGTCAGTACTGGGACTACAGCCAGATGCAAATCAGTGCGAGAAAAGCCTTCTGGGGTACCATGGAGCCTGTCGGTAGTCTTTTTGTCTGTGAGCTGATACATCACACAGTAAGTTAGAACACCTCACACTAAAAGTACTCTCTAAAAGGCAGTAGACAGGCACTGCCCATAGCTCCTTTTTCACATGTATGCATACATACATAAAGAACACTCATTATTACCTACTTCTGTACCTAAAACAACACTCACAAAAAGGGAAGGTGAGTGAGGATTGACAACCAGCATGCTAATCTTCAAGATATTAGACTGAAGGGGAGGGGAAAAAAAAAAAAAAAAACCTACTCAAAAAAAAAACCCCAACCACCTCTCAAGCAAACTAAGGATCTGGGGATCACACATCAGTAGGGTGCATGGCATTACCATGTAGCTCAGTGCAGAGGCCAGGAGGTCTATGTTACAAGGAGAGGTTAAAAATAGCACTTTATAGCGGAGGGATTCAGGTAATTTGTTCAGGACCAACTTCAACACCTTCCAGTCTGTCTCCTGGAAAGAAAGAGAAAGTTAAGGTGGAAAATTTTTAGATGATTTCAGTTCAGTTTAAAAGTAAGACCAATCAAATTTCAGACAACTTGCCATTTCCTCAGCAGATGTATGTCTTGTCATGGTAGCTACATAAAAAGAAGTGGCATTTAGCTGTCACAAGTTACTTCCTGTCTGTCATCCAGCTCTAGGTGCAATATTGGCACTGCACACTGGAAGACAACTTGTATCCAGACCTGACTGAGCTCAAAAAGACAGAGCCAGAATTCAATTCTCCTAACCACCAGCACAAATTAACTTCCAGAGCAAGACAACCCCTCAGCACATAACTATGTCCAATACAACAATAATGAACAATTTATATTTACTGTTTATTAGTGACTGAAACATTTATCAATTCTCAAAATACTTCAGAAACTTGCAGTAGGAGGGTTTCTTTTAGTTTCAAATGCCCTTTCGGAAACAGGATGACTTATTTGATCTTTGTTTAACATACACATTTTTTGCCCTTGTCTGTTCTGAAGCAGAGTGAAATGAAAGCTTTGCTTCATTTCTGAAGAGCTGAACCGATGCTCCCACTGGTGGCTGCAAAGCTGCACATTTAACGCACAGATTCTGCCCGAGAAGGAGGATTTACGTATTGCTTTTCAGACGTTATTTAGATACTCTGGGACAGAATTCGCTAGCCAGCTGGTTTAAGTTGACATACTTCACATGAAGATGACAACTGTCATTAAAAGTGGACGTACTTGCTTCAAACACTGCAGAAGGACGCCAAAGACCATTGAGTACGGCAGATGCCCTATGCGAATGGTGGCATTCTGGGAAGGCACACTGGGACTTCCTGAAGGCGGAGAGAGCGTGCCAGTAGGCTTCTTCTCAGAAGCCCTCTTCTCTGCTTCTCTACAACATGGAAAGGGAGAAAAATACATGTAATGTAATGTAAAACCAAGATCAGAACAGCCTATTCGTGTGACCTACAGTACTATCCTATTTGGTAGCCAGTTTAATTACCAAACGACAGCATAAATTGCATTTTCAATTTAAAAAAAACAGGATTACCCAGTAGACGGATAGCAATGAGTCCATTTGGTCAGGTTAAGGATTTTTCTATCCAGGCCCCAGCAAATTTAGAAAGGTATCTTTTGGAGCATGTTACACACAGAACTTCAGACCAAGCTATAAAATTAAAAATAGCCAGATTTGTATAAATCATTCAGTCAAACCTCAATGTGAAAATGGGTTTGAGGCAGGAAATTGCAAATATTTTCATGAAGTTTTGTGAGCAGGAACAGAAATTTCATGTCTGAGATGGAGAGCTCCGTAGGTAAGTGATTTGGGAGAACAATTCACCAATGACTTACTAGTTGAGACAATCCTAGGCTGTAACTGTAGACTTGTCTAACAGCTGATTTATCAGGGTTTGGAGGATTTAGAAAAACTGCAGATTGCTACTGATGGACCATTAAGCTCTTGCAAAAATACCAAATAGTTTGGAAAACAGCTTTTGCTTAACGCAATGAGAAACCTACACAAAATCACATAGACAGTAAGGGCTGAACCTCACTGCTCCATCCTTGTTGGAAAGGCCAAGACGGTGGAGGGAGTCAGCTCGAAGCATCAGCAGGAAATCAAACACCTGTAACAGAGAAGACACTGGAATCACTCAAAACCCAAGCCAGTGGAATACTCCCTCATCTCCCCATGCGATACTTTTGCAAGGACAAAGGGATTTTTAATAGATGCTGTGGCTAGTTCTGTAGGAGACATCACTTCTGGTGTTACAGTACATACACATGCTCCTATGAGCCAAGAAACATTTAATTCTACTTCCGGCAAGCTCTAGAGCACACATTCTCCCCCTGCCACCCAAGAATTTCAAAGACAGGATGCAACTCTCAACCTGAAAGCATAGGTCACTGCTCGTACCTGCAATCTGATGCTGCTAGCAACAGCGAGGCTGTATGCATATATGTAATGGCGTTGGACGTGGTGAATCAGCATCTCGTACACCCGCATTGCATGGCTGGAGGGTAAGCTGTAGAGTTTTGTCTACAGAGGAACAGAAACATAAATCAAAAGGCAGGCTGACACTTGTTATTCAGAAATGCGTATCTGCACTGAAAATGCAAGAAAAAACTTGCTCCTGAAAGGAAGATGAACAGATGGCTCTGGACAGAACCTCTGCAAAGACTCCAGAGCAACTCTGTCTGGCTCCAGAAGGGCGCTGGCTGGAACAACCAGTTCTTCACAACTGCTTAACCGTATCTCATGACATGCTATCCAAACACAAGGCATCTATTCAAGGTTATGAACCACTGCCTTTCTGCTAGTTTATGAAGATATCTGCCCTCCACACATGAAAATGTGCTCATGTTCATTGTGCAATGGAAATAAGAAAATAAAACATTTAGCAAACAGTGATACAGTACCCAAAAGCAAAAGGAATGACCAAAAGAAGAGTTAAAATATTAAGTAGATACAAAAAAAGTCAGAATATTTAATAGTGGGAGAACATCTATCTAAAAAGCCGTCCAGCAGAAGACTATTCTGAAGAAGGTGTGTTTAATGCTCTGCAGCATTTACCTGAAGAATTATCAAGAGTCCAAGAACTGCTGTCTTGACATCCTCCAAGGAAGCTGAATACGATAGCAAGTCCCTCTCTTCCAGTTCAGAAGGAGATGAGAGAGAGTGTGCAGCCACCTTTTAAAAAGAAAATCAATACATGGTTTAAATCTCCAACAGACCTTTTCTTTATTTCCATCCTGGAAAGTCAGGAAAGACTACAGCAAGCCATCCTTGCTGGAAATTCTGCAGGCCCTGTCAGGTAGCTTGGATGTGCATCGACAGGGTTTCTAAAGCTCCCTTCCACTCTGCACTTCAGACTTGCACCCTCCAAAACCCAGCAGTTTTACAATATCCTGCTGACCCACACAACTGATAACAGTCACGGGTTAGTCTCCTCATTCACAGTAAGAAGATCTGGCAAAAGATGTGGTGATACTACTGACAATCGACCAAACTGCCTCACCTTTTCTATGATATCAAGCAAGCTGTTAAAGTGATGTGTGTTGCAGCCTTCAGCCAGGTCTACGAGTAGCTGAGTGGCCAGTTTTCGGACCTGATGGTCTTTATCCTCTGGAATGTGAGCCAGCTGAGAGATCACAACCAAGTTTATCAGCTCTTCCTACAAGAGGACAGACCTTAGTAAGACTTGACATTTTGCTGTCAGTTGTTCAATCAGCATGTTAAAGAGACAAATAATTACAAACAAAAGAACACTGATATTCTGGTATCAGGCTTGTTCCTCAACTAACTGTTTGGTTCCTTGATCTCTCGTCTTCCATCCAATTATTTCTGTATGCCATCCCTCCAAATACTTATGACTTTTCTTGAACTTGGATTCAATGCTTTGGTTTTCATCTATCCTATAGACTTGATAGCCCAGGCTCAAACAGACTGTTGGCAAGGGATTTCTAGGGCTTGTCTCTTTTGAGAGAGAGGAAACGTGCAACAGCATCATGTTTTCACAAATCTTGAAGGAATCCAAGAAGCATCTCTGCCCCTTCCTGTCCTCTGACACTCTGGGTACATTCCAAGGAGCTGAAGACATCCCCAGAGCTCTTCTGTAATTCCTCTTTCAGACAGCTTCCATCTTGGATTGCAATTAAACTGCAAGCACCAAGACATGTCAATCTGCTCACGTCAGATTACGTCCAGACCTCATCTTTTTGCAAAGCTTTTAAATAAACGCTGCACCTCTCACACTGACTTTCCTTTCTTCCAAAACAAAACATATATGGAGTTAATGACCTTAAAACAGGGAAGTAAATACACAACCAGGTATGTCCTCAAAACACAGCAGCTCCCACTGTAAGTGGCACACACCTGTGTCCAACTAAGGACAATTAAAAGGCAGGTCCTCCTACAAGCATCCTAAAGAAACATGTCTATTGCGTGCCACCTTTAAAGCACAGTTCTGTGCATTCCCCAGTGGCAGAGACAACCTGAAGCACACCGTAAAACATGCCTCACCAAAGCCTTTCCCACCCACTTAAGATCTCACATGTGATCATCAGAAACAGATAAACACACACCTCATAGAACTGTCTGTTAATACTCAGGACAAAGGACAAGACATCCAGAACTTTAATACGAACAGCACTACGACTTTCGTTCCTAAAATGGGAAGAGCAAATTCAAGATGAATAAAATAAAGTTGCTGATATTTAGGAAGGGGGGAGAGGAGAGAAGGAAAGTAAAACTAAAGTAAACTAAGAAACTTCTTAAGAGAACAAAAACTGTTAGAGATCAGCTGAGCCTTCAGTTCATGTCTCTATGTACGAAATCAGATTCAAGTACAACTGGAAACTGGAATCCCAATTCAGCTTTTACTACTTCTGGAGACCTGTAACTGCAGTTTTTCCATTTCCAATCCAAACTAGGAAGCACATGTCAGAAGAACAAATTTAAAACCAAACATATGGCACCAAGGAAGAGTTGCTCTTTGGCAGCATTTCACAAATGAGACAGAAGTTTGTTACTGCTGTATGTTGTTATTTTAGAGCACAAGAATACTTGTAGGAGCACCAATTCAAAACTAGAGAACTTTAATACTGGATAACCACAAGCAATCCTGACGCTTAACAGGAGAGTCTTGTTGGGTGTCAGAACTACAAAGTGCTGTGGAGCAGAACACATAACTGCCTAAGCTAACTGGAAGAGCACCAGCATAAATAACTCTGTGCAAAGTTTTTCTTCTGTTAAACAAGATCCTTTCATGTACTGTGCCCTGGAACTACCATACTTCTTAGCAGTCATTTACTAACATTAGAACTTCAGAAGACAAAATTATCTAACATGAAAAGGTGGCAAGAAACATTTGAAAGTGCCTTGTATTCATAAAGTTATGATTTCATACCTGAAGAATCTCTCCATTAACATCTGCAGGTTGTGAATCCAGCCATCTTTGGCAGGATGAATGGATTGAGCTCTGTATGTTATCAAGTTTAATACAGAAGATTCCTTTCACAGAAAGATCAAGAATTTTTTTTTAGTGTATAAGCAAATACAATATATCCATTCCCCCAGCTCCCACCCCAAGAATAAGGCTCATATAAGTCTGGCCACTTGCTATTTTAGGACTCCCAACTTTCAGCTGTGCTAAGTAACAAAATGGATTCAACTGGCAACAAAGACAGACAATAGTAAGTAAAGTCTTACTGGTCTCTGATCAGCACATCTTTCCACCAGCTCAAAAAATCTCTCTTCAGAGCCATGGAATTCATTCTGGTCACAGAGTTCTTCTACTGTAGTCAAAAGATCATGTACAATGGACTTCAGTTCTTGGCTCTCCAGACTCTGAAACAGAGACAAAGACATTCCTAAAAGACTTCTACCTTACCAGCAAGTGCTAACTTTTAAATACAAAGAAAAAACTCAGTTGAAAAGCACAGTGTGTTGAGAATTGGGCTAAACCTTCATTCAGCTTCAAAGTTCACTAGAGTGTACAAACAGGAGATCAATTTGCAAAAATATTTATGGCAAGGTCTTTTGATTGAAAGCACATCAAGACAGGCTCAACACTTACCTGCAGCTGTTGCAGTAATCGCTCCATGATGTCCAAAAGGATATCCCACGTTACAGCTTGCAGCTCCTTCCCATACTTCTTTATTAGACGTGTTATGGACAGAACTATCTCGTAAGACACAACTGCATTGGGACATGTCATGGCCTGGAATACGAAGCATTTCGGTCAGTTAACAGTCATAAAGCAGGGATCAGAAACCCTCTTAAACTCAAATGAAACATGCCTTACTAATCAGGAACTCAGCCCGAAGGTCTGAGTTAAATATATTCAAGTCTATACACACAAAAGGGCAAAGCAAAGAACCGTTTTATAAAGTACAGTTATGCACTCTTGCGAACAGCTGTAGATCAGATGTCAAATACAGTCCCATCTTACAGAGCAGACACGTGAGGTTAAAGCTAGTAATTCCTGTTTGATGCACTTGGATGAGAAAATTTTAAGAGAGCTCTGAGGCTGTCCCTGAAGACACTGTTCCTCACTTTTTGTACCACATATTGGAAAGACTGAAAGTTTTTGGTTTGTTTTTATTTTTCAAGCTAAAGTACTCACAATGTAGGTATTTGATAACAAGAATTCAGACTTCGCTTTTCTAGCCAACAAAGATACTCCAGGGGAAGCCTCAGTTTCAAACTTAAATCCTCTGTTGTTTTACTGTTTTCCCCATGCTTCACCCCCCATCCAATTGCTGCCCCTCATCTTTCAGGCCTACAGAGATCTCTTTGCCCTAGGGGACTACATTTTTGTTCTAAATTTGTACAGGTCCAGATGTATACCTGATTAAAAAGTTCTTCCAGCATCCCATCCTACCTTGAGGAACGAAGGCAGCACTGAAGTTGGGGAATTCTTGAGTGAATTGAGGCGATGAGCACCCCACAGAGCCATCCCAACAAAGAACACAGCTCCTCTCAGCAGCGCTGCATCCGCCATGTAAGCTCTAAGAACAGATGGAAGGAAAGTCTTAGACCATGCTACAATTATTTTAGCGTACAAGAGTCAATAGGAATATACACTGTCACAGCAGGAATTCCCAGCTGTTATACATCAGAGCCTTGCACAGCCTTTTACAAATGTTAAAAGCAGAAAATCATTTAGTAGAACTTCAAACAAAGGAAAATTAAATTCAGAAAAGCCAAAAAATGAGCACTTCAGCATAACTAAGAAGGGAATTCATTTCTAAGCACCAGAACCTTCAGCTTGTTCTACGGAGGTCAGTGACTGCCTGTCTATCTCAATGGGACCTCTACTGAATTCCTTGGGTTTTCTTAGATACACCTTCTTTACCTGTCTTCCATGATCCTGCACATGTTGTAGATGGCACTGTGTCCCAAATGAGTTCCCAAAAGGTTGCGCATAAGCTGCAAATTCAAACAGAACACTTAAATAGCCAATTGTTAAAACACTCACTAGCAGTTAGCTGGCCGATCATGCCTGCTTATGTGTCCAGCCATTTCCATGCCACAACAGAAGCCTGTCACATCAGCTGAGAGGAAACTGTGGGTAAATTCCACGGACATGACAGGACTTACACTAACAATGTGCTGATCCCTTAATACTTTTAATTTACTCAAATTGAAATTTATGGCAGATGTGCACAGGCACATGTGACACTTCATCTATGAGGCCAAAACAGTGAACTCATTAAAAAACAAAACTAAAATAAAGTTCTGACCTTCCAGCACGGCTCGCAGAGCTCCTTCACATTGATGGTACGGCACAAAGTGATGATAAACACTGGCAGGTTCTCTGATGGCAGACAATTATAGCAAACAACTGCATCTAGGACTTGCAAGGAAATCTTTGCAAAGAGAAAGACAAAATGGTTATACGCTTCTCTATGAATAAAGCAGGTCAAATGCTAACCTGGCAGACCCGGGAAATCTGGAAGTCAAAAGGGATACAGGTATGTCTTTTTTTTTTTTTTTAATTACTGCAAGATGGAAAGTAAACCATAAAAAGCACGTTGAAAAACTGATTCAATTATCAAATTTACCAACGCTCTGTTTGTTTTAGAATAAAATTATTATTGGTGTATGAGATCCAATGGCTTACAAATACTTCATAACGTATTAGCTCTCTCATAAGATGCGAATAAACTGAGAGTCTGATGATCTGATTTTGTTTGTAAAAGTTACAGTTTCAAAGAATTTCAAAGAATTCTAAAGCACTAAGAGAGACTGAAATTACTGACCTCTATGTCCACAGATGATGAAGTCTGAATGCACAAGAGGCATATCTTGCTGTCAGGAAAGAACATTTAATTATAATTGCTTGCTTAATATCATTTTAGGCAAATTACAAAGAGCCAAAACTGACAAGTAAATTGCTATGTTATTTTACTCATCATTCCCCTTACTGTGGTATTGTTGATAACACTCCTAGAGACACTGAACACTACAACCTCATTTATAATGTTAGTTATAAAGTTTCACTTAAATGCAGCTCAGTATGCCTACACTAACACAATTGCAGAGAACCCTGTGAGACTAAGCAATGCAATCAGGTCCACCACATGAAATGGGAAAAGCACATGCAGTTAAACTAAAACAGATCTGAACATTTTAAGAACTGAAAATCAAGTATTTGTCAGAAATGTCAGGTATGACCTGGAATGAAACAGATCCAGATCGGATGAAAAAGATTCTACTTATCTGTATATTGATTTGCAACTTTCTCCTGTAATTTCCCAAGAATTAAGCATGTAGGAGTTGAAAAAAAAAAACCAACAACTTACTGGACCATGTCAGCTACATAGTCTTCCAGATAGCAGCTATTGAATTTCACCAGGTTCACTAAAACCAGAAGGAACTCAGAAGACAAACCAACATCCATCCACTGCAGTACAAAGTCAGCTAAAGAAGGAAAACAAATCGTTACAATATGCTTTCTACCCAGAATTGTTATCATTACCTTTTTCTCATATCACTGGATGTCTCTCCCTTGACTTATTCCCACCAAACTGAAGAGGGGTAGAGACAATACTCACCTAACTCTTCTTCTAAGTAGGTGATGTATCGTCCATTCTCCGTTAGAGCCTTGAACACTTCAAGCCGTTCGTGCAAGTCTTCATTGGAGGGATAGTCCTTAATAACCTTAAAAAAATGTGCTCTGAGGATCCCTAATCTCTCACCCTTAAAAAAAAAAGGGGGTCGGGGGACAGTGGATAACAGGTCACTAATGAAAAAAGGCAGTTAAGGCCTGGACCTTGTCAAGGTCTGTAACAGTAATCTTCACGCTTGAAATCATTTTCTTTTCCTACAGGCTATGAAAGTCTCCTGAAAATACCTCCAACCTCAAGTGGCTACTGACAATCACCCAGGTCTTCTCAATCTGTTCTATCAGCGCTCGGGGCTGGAGGCATTTTGTCCAGCAACACACAGACAGCATCCAGTACACAAAGTAATCCATGGAAACTGCAGCTGACAGCACTGCCAGTAGAGTACTTAAAAAAAAACAAGCCAGCAAACCAGCATCAATGCCTATTCTTTTCATAAGCATCTACCCCTACTTTTTCAGAATACTGAAAACTAGAACTTTGGTTTGATACAGTCTTACTGTGGCACTTCGTGAAATCTGAAGAATTCATAGCATGCTTAACTTGGCCAGGCTAGAAAAGTATCTCATACAGAACATCTTGCATACTTCACATGCTAAAATATCAAAACCAGCTGCAGACTAGGACTAATAGGTCTGGGCAAAGACCATATAAAATTTGCTGTACTATGCTGAACTTAACCCAAAGTATTTCCTTTTTTTCAAGAACATGGCCCCAAAACAGAAAAGTTTTCTGAGCTGTATGAAAAGTTTTGCTCTGAGGTCAAACCAAGACTTAAATTAAAATGCTTCCTCTTCCCATTCACTACGCGCAACCAAAATAACAAACATGCAAAGCTGTAGAAAACAGCCACCCGATATTTTTCACGTTCATACTCTGCACAAACCCTAGTTTCAGTGTAGTGTTTCTTCTACAGTTTGTTTGTTTTCACCTGTCCTTGAACGATTGACTTTAGCAGATGAAGAACAGCATGTCTGGCTTCAACAGGGCGCTCTGGCTGGAGCATATCAGCTACCACTTTCCATATTGCTTCCACTGCATGCTGAAAACAAACACAGGAGACAGGCAGCAGCAGGAAAGTTTAAGCTGCTTCTGCGATCTTTACCCAGTAGGTCAGTCATTAATTACGGCAAGTTAACGAACAAGATCTCCAGGGATTTCATGTCCAGAGTTCTCTTTTCTGAGGGGCACTCTCACCTGCCCGGTCATAAGCTCAGGTGAACCACATGACAGACACCAAATCCCATCCTACATGACAATTTGCACCCTAGTAACTGAAATTCTTCATTCACACACTTACTTCAGTGTGAACATTTGCGCAGAAACCTTCAACCAAATACAAGATGAGTTTAAAACCAATTTGAGGTTGCTTATTAACAAGACAGAAGGAGCTAGCAAACACCTCTTCTACAGGATTAACATCATCTCCTGTGAACCATCCTGAACTGGCCTGAACATTCACAGCATTCTCCTTCCATTCAGTTCAGGAAGCCCGTCAGCTATGTCCTCTCTGCTCGACAGTTGGTAGGCTGGACAAGACTAATTTCCTTGGCATGCAAGCCGTCCTTTTACTGGTTTGGACAGCACAAAACAGGTTCTGGGATTACCAATTTTAAAAAGCAGCCTAAACTACAGGAGCCTCTTATGACAGGTTAAAAGTTGTTGCTTAAATTTTCATCCTTCCAATATTCACTGAACACTTTGAAACTTACCTCCTCAATTTTTTTTGTTTTTGCCACTTCACAAATTTGACTGATTGCTCGTATCCTATTACTTAATCCACATTCTATGCTCAGTTCCTGGAAAGAAATGTAGAAATAAGCTAACAGTTTATCTTACTAGAAACACTTATTCATTTCTCAAAGGGGATCATGAACCACAGAAAAATAAATTACACATTTGTCCAAAATGATCTAACCATTAGTCATCACTGGAACTTTTCAGGAATTTCTCCAAAAACTTTTTTCCATTAGCAAATGATTTGTCAAAACTAGAACCTTCACAGAACTGGAGCCAAGCAGCTTTTCATCTCCAGGACAGATCATCTAATTTTCTTCAGAAAAGTTAGTAACTCACTGGCTGTGGCACTCGCCTAGTTCATGGGAGAAGGGCAGAGAAAGGAGGGACGTTAAGTCCAGCTCCCCAGCCTTCCAGAAGGTAAGAGCTTGGCTGCTCCAGCACAGACGGGAAGGGATTCTGGTCTCCTTTTCCCTTTTATGTGTTTTTCTCCCTGTGTGCCAACTATTCTGCTTACAGACTTGCTGTACCAATTACTGGAATCAATTTATTTTTTTTCATTTTCACGAAACCGTACGGTTTTAATAAAACAGAAACAGTTTCCAGCTTATGCTAACCACCACCACATAAACTTCATCAAGCTCAGACTATAAAAAAAGAGCAACATATTTTGAGGAAACACCCTGTAGCCAGACATAAGATAACACCATCCTATCAAATATATCAAAAGTATTCAAACATTGAATAACTAAAATGCTGTAACTTCAAAGTAGGTGAGTTTTACATCCATTTCACTAGAGAATGAATTGAAAGATAGGGTAAAAAGGCATGATCGGAGAGGGAATGAATGTCAAAACAGAAAGGAGAGTGACCGAGCCCTCCTTCCGATCCTCTCAGCTCAGGTAATCCAGGCACTATCCCCACCTTTACCACGGTCAGTTCTCACACCTTGAGTATTTCTGCGGTGATGATAAACTCCGTTTGCTTGCCCTCCGACGACTTTGAACTTCCTCGGGATGTTCCCAGCCCCAGGAGATTCCTGAACTTCTCTTTCAGTCCAGAATCCTTGCTCTGAGGCTTTGCCATTGCTGACAAGCAAGCCACGCTGAGCCCCTGCAAATACAGAACAGCGTTTCTGTTAAGGGAGGCCCAAGGGGAATCTTTAAGCAGGAAAACAGCAGTAACAGCCATCACAATGTGGATTTTACAAACAGCTCTGGTGTCTGAAGCCATTTCAAACAAGGGAGAAGCCCAATGCTGAGGACAAAAGAGCGCGGAGCCCGCACCGCTCCTGCCTTCAGCACCCACATCCTGCAGCTACCTGACGAATGTGGAGCTCAGCGCTACCATTTTCTGGAAGCTCTGAATGCCCAGCACCACTGTAGCCCGCACAGAGCAACCACCATTTCAAAACCGCTGACCTGATTTTTGAAGTATAAACACACACACTTTTTGGCGGGTTTGAGCTGAAGTACTTGTTCCCGATCCAAAAGCAACGAACAAGCACACAGCACTGTAAAGTAGACGTTGAAAGTAGCTAGATGTGAGGAAGGACTTACAAATCTGAGCATTCAAACATCCAAATGCTGCCGTGGCAGGGAGAAAGAGGGGGAGCGAGAACAAGCACACCCATTACAGCAAGAGCACATCAACAGCAACATCCTTCAGAAACTGTCTCTCCAGCCAGCCCCGACCCGCTGCCCCTCGGGGACCCCCGCCCCCGGCTCAGAGCAGGGCACCAGCCCCTTGCATGCTGGAACAGCCCCAGCACCCTGCCCCTGGCACACGCTCCTGCACAAACCCGGCAGCCCCCCGGCTATGCCCCCGTGCCCCCACGGACACGCCACCGCCTTCCCCACAGCCCGGGGCACAGGCCGCAGCAATCCCTTGTGCTCCCTGGGGACACGCCACAGACCCTGTCCCAGCATCCCAGGGGACATGCTGCTGCCCCCAACATCACCAGGGGACACATCGCAGTCCACCGCCCCGGGGGGGGAAGGGGGGACCCCACACCACAGCCCCTATACAGCCCAGGACATGGCACAATGTCCCCCCCGTCCCCCCCTCCCAGACACACCACCACCCCGGCAGATACCACAATCCCTTACGGA
>JAVKLA010000061.1:18393766-18407527 GCA_034782735.1 Sagittarius serpentarius | reverse complement strand
TGGGATGGGATGGGATGATCGGTGCTTCTCGGGGCTGGCGGGGTCGTGTGGTGCCCCGGCCCCGGCCCCGGCCCCGGCCCCGGCCCGGGGAGGGGGGCCTGCAAGCAAGCGGAGTGAGGGTCCAGCCCAGCCTGGGGACAGGGGCATGGTGTCCTTGTCACGTCCCCTTCGGAGCCCGGGATGTGGCAGCACTCCGGCGGCTCTCTCGCCTGTGGCGCTGGGCCGGGGCCTGGAGATGCATCTTGTCCTTCAGCAGCCCCCTGTGTCTTTGGGGCACGCGTTCCCGTGGTGTGACATGTGTCCCCAGCTGCTGTCAACCTGTTTCCCAGGTCCTTCCCAGCCCTTCGTCGCTAGATCTGAGCAGTTGCCGCTGGGTTGGGACTATGGGGCAGACTAGTTCAGCCCCCGTCAGGGTCCCCAGGGTGGTTGTTGGCACGCAGGACCGACACTGGCCTCTGGTGGGAGACAAAGGCTTCTTTCCCCTGGCCTCAGGCCTGAAAAGTTCTCTCCCATCTCTTGCAGTGAGCCAGGTCCCCAGCACAGCCGGCATCCCAAGGCGCAGCAGGAGGAGGAAGAGTGTCGCCATTGCCTACGAATCTGGGCAGGGGGATGGTGCTGAGCAGGGGACATCCGAGTCCCAGAGACCACACTGGGAGCCAAGGGACTGGCAGCAGCAGCTGGAGCGCATCCGGGAAATGAGGAGGAACAGAGATGCTCCTGTCGATGAGATGGGAGTGGAGAAGTGTTATGACAGCAGTGCACCTCCACAGGTAACAACGACCTGCTGCCCTGCTCCATCAGGCAGGCACATGAAAATACAGCCCTCCAACATCCCTCATCCTCATGTTGCCCCTGGATATGTCCCACTTTGGTCGTCTCCAGAACAGAAAAATAAACAGGGTTTATCAGGACTCTAGGCTGGGATTGGTCCCACAAGAGGTTACTGCAGAAGTGTGCGTACGAGAGAAACCATTCATCCTGCTAGAGGAGGAGAGTCAGCCGCTGCCACTTCAGTACCAGGCTCGTTGGCTTCAGATAGCCCTTCTGAAATGGCAGTGGGTGTTTTCTGAGCTGTTCTCTGCTCACATTCAGCCCATGCCAGGCACAGGAGACCAAGTAGCAAATACAGCTGTGAAAGGCCCTTGTCCTCTGCTTAAACTGCTGCCAGAAGAGTTAGCAGGCTGAACCAAGAGTATGAGCTGAGGCAAAAATAAGATGGTTTGGACTTGGGAGTGAAAAGTCTGAGGGTGTGTTGTGGCAGTGCTGTCTTCTGAGGCAGGCTGGCAGGGCATGAAGGCGCGTCCCTTTTTTCTTAAAACATTCTGTAGGAGTCTAAGGAAAGTATCCAGGAAGATGGCTCTGTAATACAGAGCAAAAAGAAGCATGGAGAAAAGGCGAGGAGAGCTGAGAAAAAACTTTCCAGGCTGCTTTTATGCTCTTCAGAGCAGCATGTAAGCGTAGGTTGCCTTCCTCCCCTCTTGCGGCCCACTTTTAAGGGGATACTGGTTGAAAGGAAGGGCCATGCTGGGATGGCACTGTGCTCCCCAAGCCTGGGAACACAATCAAAGGCCCCAGATGACACCTTCCTCCAAGGGGACCATTTGCATCAGTACAAAAAACAAAGCAGAGTGAGGCCGTGGTGCGGCGCTGGGAGCCAGGGCTGCAGGGCTGCGCTGTCTGTGCACGGCGCTGGTGTGGGAACGTGGAGATAACCTGCAGGCAGGCTCGGCGGAGCAGTGGGAGTCGTGTGCTCCAGAGCGACCTGCTGGGCTCTGAGGGAGGGGTCTCGAAGACACAGCTGCACAGCTTCAGTGCATGTAATGCTGTCCTTGTTGCTGGCATCGTGCCTTGGGCTTGGATCCCTGGGGAAAACGGTTAGCTTTGACTCTGGCTTCAGACAGCATCACACGCTCTGCAGCCATGTGGGCTGGCACCAAGTGCAGCTGTGGGGCCAGGGGGACCACAGTGCAAGATACGGAAATAACTTTTCTTCCCTAGGGAAGTAGGGTTGTTGTTTCCAAGGAAAAAATGGATGTTGTAACCCTCAGCACACACCAGCGCTCCTCACACAATTTCCATGCACTTGGAGATTACCTTACTTCCGTGCACTCAGAGATTTTTCCTGGTGTGCCTGTGGTTTTGTAAACTTTGTAAGAGAGCTGGAGAAAGGATTGTATCCCGCATTGTCCTGGGCCAGTCCAGGTTAGTTGGATCAACCTCCTCATTCTGGTGGGGACAGAGTTGCATCTGGGGAAAAATCAATTGAAAAATAGGAGGTGGATGGTCTGGGCTAAACCCTGCATGACAGCATCAGTGGAACTTCTGGGTTTTGTGCTCCATCTCCCAGTCTCTGTCATCCCAGTTCTTCAGATTTGGTTTCGTAAGGAGCTCACTGGAGCCATATACCCAATTCCTACTGAAGCCTAGTAGGAAAGGGATGGGATTTTCAAAAGCTGCTTAGAGCAGAAGTTGCATGAAAAATCATTGGGCGTTTGTACTTCTACGTCCTGTGGGGTCTCCTGAGAATCCTGTCGTCAGGAGAAGCTTTGTCTGGCCCTTCGTGGCTAAGCGCTGGCGTCTTTGCATGTGAGATCCCAGCAGACAGTAGCTGCTCTCTGCCCTTTTATGTGTGCTGACTGCTTAGATTGAAGGTGTTTCTTTTCTCTCTTTATTGTGTGCTAGAATTAAAAGGTTATGGATTATTTCTGCTGCAGCCTTCCAGCCTCTTGTAGACGTATATGGCTGAACCAGGGTAGGTCCATATTATGCACTGGACTGAAGATGGTGCTGGATGGGAGAGCCGAGCCCCAGAGGCGGCCAGATCCTCTCTGAGATCTCGAGGTGTCTCACTGCCTCCTTTTCCCCAGGTTATGCGCTACCAAGTTCTGCTGTCACTGATGCTCTCCAGCCAGACCAAGGACCAGGTGACATCAGCTGCCATGCTGCGCCTGAGGCAGCATGGCCTCACAGTCGACAGTATTTTGCAGATGGATGATGCGACGCTTGGGCAGATCATTTACCCTGTAGGATTCTGGAGGGTGAGTGCAGGATCGCGGCAGCACCCGACGCGTACGTAGAGGAACCCTCTCCACCGTCTTCTGCTCCCATGCAGCTGTCCGAGACAGCTCCGAGGCCCAGGAGAGGAGCGCAAAGTGGGTGCAGGCTTGTCCTTTGCAGGCTGTGGTCGTGGCCAGTCGCTGAGCTGACAGCAGGTGATGAAGGCAGGAGGCGGGTGTGAACCAGCCCTGCTCCTGAGAGACGCACCCCCAGCCGGCATTCAGCCTGCCCTGTGGTGATCTTTCTCCTGGAGTCAAGCTGAAGGCTGTATTTTACGCCAGTTTTAGCAATTTGTATTCACAGCAAGATTGTTTGCTGCAGAGCCTGCAGTGTGCAGGGGAGGATAGAGCTAATCAGGGCTCAGCATTTTGCTTTCAAGGAGAAATCAAAGACCTCTGTCTCCCCTCTGCAAACTCCAGTGTGTGGCCTCACATGTAACATACACTCAGGAATGGCTTTTCTGAGCTGTTTCTTTTCCCTGTATTGGAAGGCAACTTGGATTTTGTGCCTTTCCCCTTGGTTTTCCAGAACAAGGTGAAGTACATAAAGCAGACGACAGCCATCCTGAAGCAGAAATATGGGGGTGACATTCCGAGAACTGTGGAGGAGCTGGTGCAGCTGCCAGGAGTTGGGCCCAAAATGGCCTACTTGGCCATGAACATCGCCTGGGACAGTGTGTCTGGGATAGGTAGGTTGGACCATGTTTTCCCCATTCCTTTCCTAAATCCTGCCTGGTCCATTCCCTGGGCAGAGGGGAAGCATTGCAGATGGGTAAACTGCCTGCCCCAGGAGCCTGATAACATCGCTTCAGTTTAATCATCTGCAGAGTATTTGGGTGGGTGAAGGATGTGACCCTCAACCACTCACAGCAGATGAGTTGCTATAGGATTTAAGCACGGATCCAGCTACTGGTTTTCCCCAAATGCGATAGCAGAAATCCCCAAGGGCAGTCACTCCCTGCCCTCAGATGCTGGTAAGCAGTGCAAGTATTGCCTAATTGGGTACGCAGCCAAAAAGATGTGCTTGCAGAATAATGCTTTGAAATCTCTTTGGTGCCAAGTGAAAGAGAGGTGGGGGTAATTTTGTGATTTGGGGATAGTTGTAGGATAGTCTGAGGTTATTTTTTTCCAGGGTTGCTTTGTTTAAACGAATCTCATTTGGGATTTTTGTTTGGCAAGCTGTAAGAGGGCAGAAGCAGGGCTTAGGCAAAATTACCCTTAGAAATCAGTAATTCATGATGAGTTGCAGAAAGAAACAGTCTCAGGCAACGTGTAGCTACAGAATTTCTGATCTGTTTTAGTTCCCGCAGCTGGGTAATAGGTGACCACAGGTACACTTGTTCATTTGCCGTGTTTCTTGACCAGAGAGCGGAGGAGAGTGTATAGCCCGTGGAGCTGTGTGCTTTAGCAGCGATGGGCTGGGAGGAAGCCTGCGGTGGAGACGGGCCCCGGGCCAGACCCAGGGCAGGTTCGCTCCTGCACGGTACTCATTCAGGGAGCGTGGCTGGCCGCAGAGCTGCCCGCAGCAGCCGGCAGATGGGGCTGGACCATCAGCTGCAGGGTCCCGGCCGGCTGCCTGGCCTGGGAGCCCCTGGAGACAGATTAATATTCCAAGTGTATTTGCTGCTTAATGGAGGAGCCCTGGGAAAGCTAGGAGTGGTGCCACCTGATGAATGACTGCTGCCGCAGCGAGCACGCAGCCCAAGGTCAGTGCGGGCAGCAGCTGACTCCTGCAGCCCCGCTGGTGACCGTCAGCTGTATGAAATGTGGCTCTTGCACTAGATTCAACAGCGCTTGGGGTCTGTTGTTCTCTCCCTGCTGTGGGGGAGGGAAGTCTAGAGGGAGCCAGACTAGCCAACTGTTTTCCAAATAATTGTGTGCTCAGTTTTGATTTAGGAGGCAAGACTTAGTCTTCCTGTTTACAGCAATTTCCTGGGCTTTGCCCAATTAGCCATAGAGACAGGTTTATCGCTGCTGATCTAACAATAATATACTTTGCATTCAGAGCTTTTTAGCTCAAAGCACTTTATAAACATTCGTTTAAGCCTCACAAACCCTCTTGTGTTGGTAGGTATTATGAAATGTGTTTTCCATCTGGGTAAACTAAGGGGCAGAGATTGCAACTTGCATAACATCAGCTGAAACACAGGGAGGAAGAGAACCCGGGACAGGCTGCCCTGCGCCTGCTAGCTCAGAGCACACGAGCCTTTGAAGGAAGGCTGGGTCAGATTGTGCGAGCGTGTCGCTAGCTGCGTGGTGTGAGAGATCCATCTCGTCTTGCTTTTGGCTCTGGGCCTAGGAGGAAAGCAGCACGTTTGTTCTGCGAGTGAGCCTCCCCTCCTTTTTCACCTGCCTGTTCCTGCCTGCCCACGGAGGAAGCCTGCGCAGGGTGCTGTACCTGGTGTGCTGCGACAGGCAGCTCTTGGCTGTGCTCTCTCCGTTCAGGTGTGTCTGCCCCCACCTAAACTCTGGGCTCTCCCTTCCTAGCTGTGGACACCCATGTGCACAGGATCACAAACAGGCTGAAGTGGGTGAAGAAGGAGACCAGATACCCCGAGGAAACTCGGGTGGCGCTGGAGGACTGGCTGCCCAGGTGAGGCCTGAGACCCCAGCCTCCTTCCTCCACACCAAGCCCCTCGAGCTAGCTGCAGGAGCCGTGTCTGCACACAATCCTGCTTCTAGCATTTTCTGTGACAGCCCTTTGGGTCCCTCCTCTTTATGGGGGTCTAGTCTGGAGATGTTTCTCCTCTCCCAGAAAGCTGCAGCAGCAGCAGCAGCATCTCAGCTACTTGGGTGTTTCCTGGCTCTCAGATATATCGATACCCACTAGTGCAGCCAGGTGCCTGGAGGTCTTGATGCCCAGTTCTTGCCATGATGAGATTACTGTGACCCAAGCCGGGTCCTTTTCTACACAGGACCTTGCTGAGCCTAATGGCCACAGCAATATCAGACCATGGTTGGATCCTGGCCTTCGTTGATGGTTAATCTTCAGCATCAAACACCAGCTGACAGGTACTCTGTTGCATCTCCGCATCTGGCACATGCCTTAGCACAAGAGAATGGCCACAGGCAGTTTGTGCATCTGTCTCCTGCTCCCGACCCCAGTTCAGAGGGATCAGGAAAGGTTAGCCGGGCTGCTCGTAGCAGGGGGCTGGGACCTGCCTCCAGGCGCCTTGGGAAGCCAAGAGAACAGGCAGTAGGCGAAAGGGCTCCATTTAAAAGCACGGGCTGTCCTTTAACCCCTCTGAGCAGCTGTATTGGAGAGCTCATGTTTTTCCTCTCACTGCAGGGATCTCTGGAGAGAGATAAACTGGCTCTTGGTGGGCTTTGGCCAGCAGACCTGCCTGCCTGTGAATCCCCGCTGCAACGAGTGCCTCAATCAAGACATTTGCCCAGCTGCTAAGAGACGCTGAGGGATCATCCGGTCTTCGCAGAGCAACAAAGCTCCTTCAGCTCAGCAGCAGCCCGGAGCTGAGCCCTAGTAAAGCTGTGCTTTGCACGGGGCTGGCTGTGTGACTGCGGGGAAACAGGAGACTGCTGCAGCCAGCTCAGCATCTCTGGGGAGGGAACAGCCGCTGGCAATGGCTGAGCTCTCAAGAGGAAAAAGGGTCTTTCAAAGCGCAGCCGTCCTGCTGCGTCAGTGCTAAAGGCTCCAGCCCCCGTGCGAATGCCTGAGCGTGCCCCAGCAGAGCAGCAGGCTGTGCCGCGTCAGGAGTAGCTGGAGAGAAATGCTTTGTCCTAGCGGTCTTGCTGCTGCTTGTAAATACGCATTTAATAAAGGTGGTGGGATTTTTTTCCACCCATGAGGTTTGCTGGCATCTGTGCAACAGAGGGCACCCCACCAAACGCGAGACCGTAGCAACCAGCCCTGCCAGCTGAGAGCACGCAGCGCACAACCTGCCAAGCGGCCTGCCTAGCCCAGGCGGCGAGAGCCGCTGCAATAAGGTGCGACTGAAGACCTCACGAGCCAGGATCAGAGGAGGTCAGTGCCTGAACAAGTGACCTTTGGGTCCTGGTAGCAGAAGAGCAGGGAGGGGCAGGAGACCAGCCAGCGTCACTCTCGGTTCTGTGTGTGCCAGCAAGGGTTACAGTGGCCACGGGAGCCAGGCTAGTGAGTGCCTCAGAAGCTGACAGAAGGGACACCACCACCATCTGTGTTTTGTTCTTCAAAGAAAGGGCAGTGCTGACTTCATTGTAGAGCTTCAAAGGAATAATTTCAGCTACTCTTTAAACAGGCAAGGGAGGAAGCAAAGTTTATAATGTGCTAAAGAAGGCTGTAATTCTGCTCTGAAGTTCCCTACCAAACAGATGAGGAATGAGCAAATAAGTACTCGGTACATGGGAAAACGAAGTTTATTACTGACGTTACAGCGTACATTATGTTTTTACAATGCAGCTGACAGCCTTATACTTTATTGATTTTTTTTTTCCAAGTTAAATGTACAGGAACTGAATAATTACTACTGAGCTACAAGATGTCAGAAATACAGCAAGTGCTTTTAACCAGGAGCAGTTTCCATGGACTAAGCAGAGATTAAGATTTTCAAATCTTATCAATACAGATTTGCACACCTGATTTCTTTTGATCTGCATTCAAAACTACATGTTCTTTTTTTTTTTCCCGTCAACTACAGTGGTCCAGTCTTGTATGAGAAATGTGGTATTCACAAACAGGTCTTTGCTCTCTGACATGCATCGGAGAATGCGACATTTAGATCAGGGTAATGGGGAACGTTCTGTCCTGCACAGACTGGGGCACTGCCTGGGGTTTGGCTATGCAGGCATGGGAAGCAACATGCATGCCATGAGAAAGAAGGGCTCCTTCCAAAGATTACTGATTTATAGAAGCAAATATTGGGGGGGGGGGGCAAAAAGAGAGCAGGTAATTGTCTTTGACATGGGGTAGGGAAGAGGTGTCTGGTTAATGGCAGAGTCGTGGAGGGGAGGCAAACCTCTCTGCATCCTGAGCAGTTGTCTTGCTGCCAGTCTCATTACCGATAGCCAAACACCTGCACCAGTTCCTCTCCAAAGACATTATTTTCAACCTGTTCAGCCCATCAACATTCCTGAAAGATAACTTCCATAAAAGAGAACTCCTCTCCTTCACCCCTGAGGCTCTCCATGCTCTCCTGCAGCCAGCTAACAGCCACGGGCATCAGCTGCTCCCCACGGTGAAGCCAAATGTCCTGGCTCCGCTGCTGCGGTCCCCTTGCCTCGCACCCACCCGCTGCTGTGCTGAGCCCCAGCCCGCTACCGAGGAGAGAGCAGTAAATGTTATAAGGCACCTTTTAGCTCAAAACTTAGGAAATACACACAGAGCCATTACGATACCGTAGCGCACTGACTAACCCAAAGGCCACGGGCTTGTAGCACAACACTGCTGGAGCAGCGCAGAGCAAAGTCACAGCCGTGTGTTTTAAAACGGTCATCGATGTCCAAGCGATTGCCACCGTTTCCTTTTAGCTGGGGAAAGGGGTTTTGCAATCGACTGTCCTGCTGGGCCCAGTCCCTTCCCACTGGCTCCCTTGGCATTTGAGCTGAAGTACCGGGCAGCCACGGTGGCGGGGCTGGGGGAGCTGCTGGAGCGTGGGAGGGAGGGGGGCAGCCCCACCCCGGCCAGGACCCTGCCCTGGTAGAACCCCTCTGTCCGCAACCTCTGAGAGGGTGCCGTAGTTCAGCTTAGTCGTCTTCCCTCATTAACAGCCAAAGGCAAGTAATAAAGAGCTTAAGTGGGCTTAATTTGTAATGCTTTAAAGATACATTTTTGAGGCTCCAATACCAAGAGCAGGGCCGTAAGCCCCTGCCCACTCCATCGCACCGCTGCCTGCTTCACAGCCAGCCCCGCGGCTTCAGAGAACGCCCTCCTGACAGCGAGACCGAGACTCGGTTACGCTCATGGGCTGGCAGCATCAAATACCAGCCCAGAAGTAACAAACCAGGTGGGACCCGGACCCTGCTCCGGGACCCAGCGCCCAGGCACGGCCGCGGCTGAGCCCCGCTTCCCCAGCGCCAAGCCCGCAGCTAGAGCCGCATCCCCGCCTTCCTCCCTGGAAACAGATGCTGGGTTGTGCTCGCTTTCAAGTCTGTCCAGAGAGGTTTTGTAGCATCTCGTGGCTCTTGTCTCCTCGCAAGGCTGCCGGAGCCAGGCCGGCAGCGCTGCTCCTCGCACCGTGGGGCAGGACTGGCCCCGCTCCCTGCATTCCCCCACCGCTCAGCGCTGCGTCGACGGCTGCAAATGGTGAGGCCTGTGGCATTTGGGCTGTTGGGTTTGGGTTTTGTTTTTAAATGCTGCCCTCTCCCCTCTGCAGAGCTGTCAGGGATGAAAAAGGGGCTTTTGTAGCTGGAGCAGAAGTCACTGGTGGGGAGGGAGGTTCCTAAACTAACTGGAAACATATGGGACTTCATTAAAAAAAAAAAAAAAAAAAAAAACAAAACCAACACAACAAATGTTTTCATTTCAATAGCAAAGCCACCAAGAGCGATTTACAGCCACTGTCCGTTTTCCCATCGTGTGAGTAGTTAACGCTGAAGACTGGGTGGTGGGGAGAGGGGGTGCCAGGTACACCCCCACCCTGCAGGCCCCCACCACGGCGGGGGCACGAGGCCATAAGACATTTGCACAGGGGCACAGAGCATCCCACGGGGCTCAGTCTGGGACACCCGCAAAAACCAAAACAAACACCCCAAATAAAATAAAAAAAAGTAATAGAAGCCTAAATGATGCAGGTAAGAAATGAGTTAAACTCTTCCAGTCCTTTCTGATAGGAACAGGGAACGGCCGGCAGCCAGAACTAGGCTGAAGAGCAAGCAAGAAAAGGAGCTTTGGTCACATTTGTCTTACGAGAATCGCTGGTGAGTAACAATAATAAAAAATAATTAAAAAAAAAAAAGGACTTTAAAATACGCCTTGTAAAAGCAACCAGTGAAGAGCAGAGCACAAAGCATCTCACGTGGACACTGAAGGACAGGGCGTAGGCACCTCAGAAACGTCCGAGCTGGGGCAGGGGCAGGAGAGCGGTGGACGGCAGCCACCAGCAAGGCTCAGAAATTGCTGAAAATCTCTCGCTTCTTGTTCCAGTCCATCTGCGGAGCCCTCTTCTTCACCCGCTTGGCCCGCACCTTCTCCTTGGCCTCAGCAGCCGTTGGGCTCAGGGTCAGCCCGCTCTCCTCGAAAGGGTCTTTCTTCTCAGCGTCTCCATCCTGCGTGGAGAAGGGCGAAAAGATGTCAGCCCACAGCAGCATCCCCCCCCGCCACCGCGAGCACGGCCACGGTGGCCTGCAGCGTTTCACCCCGCGCGGCCCCGGGAGAGGCATCTCCTCCAGCGTGCACGATAAGCAAACGCGCAGGGGTGGGGTTTTTTGGAGCAGAAGGTCAAAGTCCCTCCCCCGTGCCATGTCTGTGGTTTCACTCCGTGTAGCCACGGAGTTAATTACTACATTGTGTTTTGTGGGGTCTTCTTCCCCGCCTGAAGAATGCGTGGCTGCCACGGCTGGAAGTGGAAAAGCAGAAACACAGAAGCTACTGCCAAAGGGAAAACACGCTGCTCCGCTTGTCTGCTGGGAAAATGAAAATTAAGCCCCTGGTGTAGGCAGAAAGCAGGGACGAGGGAACAAGCTGGGCTCGCCCCGGGGCTCGCAGGGAAAGGTTGCGGCAAGACACCCCCCGCCCCGTGTCCGCCAGCCCTGGCACCCGTTTGCTCCCAGAGCGCCCGCGGCTAACCGAGGCAGAGAGGGGGGGTGCGTGGGAGGACAGCAGCGCCTGCCTGGGTGCCCAGCTGGCCCTGCCCAGCACGGCCACCGTCAGACGCCAGCCAAGGCAGTATTTGCTTTGGGAACTGTACTGAAAACAGCATCTTTCCATCTGCTTAACAAAAGTACTTTTATAGTAAGGAAATTAACTTTCCTTTCTAAAATCACTGCCACTGCAGCAACGTGCCCTCAAGCCAGAAACCCCAGGTGCCCGACCACCAACCCTGACCCCCTTGTTCCTGCAGCAGGTGAAGGCCAGCCACCACGTCCTCGGGGTACAATTAGCATCCTGGCCCGCTGCATCCCTGCTGGGGACAGACCCAGCACCGGGTCTCCGGGCCCCTCAAACCCCACAGGGCCGGGAAGCATCATCCCTCCCTGCAGGGACTTGGCTCATCAGAGCTGGTTTCAGCGGGCAGCACGCTCCGTAGCGGGCACAATCTAAAGCTTTTCCTTCATCCATCACCTCTGTACCGAGGCTTTGCCAGGTCTCGGTGCCAGGCAGGGCGGAGGTGCTCGAGGAGCCGGGCTCGGGGAGAAGCGCCTGCAACCCCGGAGCTGCACGGCTGCGCTCTGCAAGGGCCGCACTCCTGTCAATAGTGGGCAAACATACAGAATCAAGACCTTCAGTTTTAAGGGACCGTTTTAAAGCCTGCCTACTCGCACTGCTGCCCTACCACGCGTGCGAAACTCCAAAATAATGGATCTCCCAAACCCTGCTGACGACCACGGGCAGGTCTTTCACCAGCACTGCAAGATAATGGCTCCAGCTTTGCTCTGGCTTACGAACGCAAACTGAACAGGGTGGTAGCTTGAATGAGCACACCAGGCTACGAGCTGGGGGGCAGAACCGCAGGCAAACCCCTCGCCACCCCCCAGGGACTCTGGTTTCTCGTGCAGAGGTGGGACAGGGATCTCTGAAACAGCCCCACGGTGACTCCATGGGAGGAACCGGCCGCGCTCAGGCACCAGGACGCAGCCCGGTTTTCCAAAGGCAGCAGCCATTGGATCAGGACATGTATTATTTAATGCTCAGAGAGAAACGGAGATGCCAGACTGCAGGCGTTCGGCCACCGCTCTCAGACACAGCTGGCATTCGAGATGCTTTAGAGGCTCTGGGTGCTCGGAGGAGGCTGCGTGAGCACTCGCTGCCGTCAGACTCCCGCTCCCAGCAGTCTCGGGGCAGAGGACAAGCACCGAGAACCAGCAGACACCCGGCAGAGCACCTGCCTGGAGGCATTCCGCTATTTTCAGCAGAGCCTCATGCTAAAGAAATTTTTGAGCACTTTAGAAATCCCCTAATTATTATTTAAAAAAACCAAACCAAAAAACAAACCTGCTAAATGAGTAACCCCAAGAGAATACCAATCTATGCCTTGTGTTTCCTTTCGGTCGCTCGGTCACCTTGCACAGCGAGGTCTGCCTTTGCTGCGGCGTTCAGCAGAGAAACAACCCCAGCCCTGCAAGCAGCCCTGCAGGTCACCAAATCCATGCTCCTCCCATCTCGAGCAGCTCCTTTAAACACGGTGATAAATTCACTGTGCCCCAAGCTAAAAGTAATTTGGCTTTTTTACATTTCAGCCTGCCTTGTTCCTCTTAGCAGCACTTGAACCCCACAGCTCTGCTCCTCCTGCCCTTGCGGCTTCCCAGCCTCGCCTGCCGCCCTGCAGCTCGTCGGTATAATTACACTCAAGATCCGAAACTCTTGCAGACATCCTTTCATCTTACACCTCCTTTCAAAGTATTCGAGCGTGAGTCCCTGCCCAACAAAGTGCCAATTAACGTGCCGCCGTTACCCCTTGCCGCTCTCCTCTGCTCGCGTTTGGGGCAGTGCCACCTCCTCCCCGAGGTCACCATGCCCGAAGGGAGGAGCACACGCGAGTCCTCCCGGACGGAGCGCGCACCCGCACCCTTGCAAAGCTCATCCGGTAAGAGGGGACATCTGCTGCTGCTGGCAGAGGCCACGCGACCCCCGCGAGTTTTTCTGTCCCCCGGACAAAAGAGGGGACAGAACATCCCCGTGACAGCAGCTCGTACTGCCACAGGACACGTCACCCCGAGGGTCCCGAGCCCTTGACCGGCCACCTGAAGGAGTTATCGATCCATCCCAGCAAGGCGGCCACCTCCGTGCTGGAACCAGTAGCTGCTGACAGCTCAAGGCTCCATTTCACGCACATCTACAGTGCAAGGGATGAAAGAAAACTCTGGATTTTGATTGCTGGGTGGATACAAGCGCACCCGAGTCTGTGAGACAAAACCGAGGATGCACTGAAAGGCAAGTCGGTACCTACAATAGTATGTGAAAGGGAGGGGGAAGGTTTGGGGTTTTTACCTCGGATTCCTTCCCAGGACTCTGAAGGTCACTGTGAGATGAAGATGTGGATCCTCCATTCAGCTAGTGGAGATTAAAATGTTAGTCCACTTTGCACAAAGACAGAGTTGGGGGGGTGGGGAAAAACACAAAATAAAAAAAAAAAAAAAACAAACCACCCAAGCTAGGCAGAAAAATGCTCCAGCCTGGTGGGGACGGACATCCCAGCAATGCCTGGCTTGTCCAGGGACGCAGCCCGGAGGGGAGGGTCGTGCCGAAGCGGGGGACACACACACACAGACACGAGCTCCCTGGGATTCGCAAGCAGAGCTGCGGCTCTCCCGCATCCCCCAGGCCGTCCTGCCAGCCACTCGCCTCCTCCCGCTGTCACTGGGAGCAGGGATTAAATGGGGCTGAAACCAGCCTTGTTCAACCCCTGAATTAAAGCTGCAGCAGGAAGCAATTAAAATCAGCCAGCAGCAGTTAAGCTGAGCTAAATGAGCCTTGGGGACATGACGAGCATCCCTCCGCTCTGCAGGCTGGCAAGTCATCCCGCCCGGCTCACGCGTCACAGGTGGGAGCCAAGGAAAGCTGGCGTGGCAGGAGCCTGGCCCCGCCCCCGCCCCCCCCCCCCCCCCCACACCC
>JAVKLA010000061.1:18376128-18389243 GCA_034782735.1 Sagittarius serpentarius | reverse complement strand
CCCCCCCCCCCCCCCCCCCCCCCCCCCCCCCCCCCCCCGACCCCGGGGCAGCGGCGGCGGCGGCTGCTCGTCCCCACCGCAAAGGGACAAAGCAGGTGAATGCTGCAGAGCCTGAGCCGGGTCAGCTCCCAACTTCGAGTTCCCCTTTGTGTTTTGGATGCCTGAACACAAACCTGGGGCAGAAGCAGGTCCTGAGGGCCAGGACAAGGGCTGGGACAGAAAGGGAACCCCCTCCCCAGGCTTTGCGTCTCACCGGCAACCTCAGCTGCTGGCTTGTAGCCCTGCTCTGTCCCCAGCAGCATCCTCCTGCCACTCCAGGTCACCCCAATTCACGCCCACCAGTGCTCACCCCTGGTTGAGCTCGGCCAGGCGGTGGGGGGCTGCTCTCCCCCCACCCCAGCACCCCCAGCCCACCCAGGGCAGCAGGGCTGGGGGGCATTAAATATTTATCAAAGCCCCAAAGAGCGGGTACAGAGGGGATCGAGTTTCCAAGCTCACCAGCTCACCCCTCGCCGCTTTGTGTGTGCCAGGCGCTCCGCCAAGCACCGATAAATAAATAACACAACGCCTCGCCGTGACACCGCGCCGCCGGGGGCTGCCGCCGCCGGCACCCTGCTCCCAGCCCCGGCCCCACGCGGCTCCCAGCATTAAAATTTCAGGTGCCGGGAAGAGGCAGCAGCTCCCACCGCCTGGGGAACAATTATTCACGGGGCCAGAAAGCAGGCGAGTGCTTTGGTCTTAGCATTTCCCCGACTTGCCCGGCTCTGCAGGATGCGAGCGTTTTCTTCCAGGAGCGCAAACCCCGCTCCCCCTCTGAGCCAGCAGCGAGGGCCACGGCTTCATCCCCGCAGGAGGGTTTTGGGGCTCGTCCTCCTGCGGAAGGGCCACCCATCACCCCGAGCAGGGGACATCCAGGTGCTCCTGCAGTGAAAGGGCTGATGGCCGCCGTGCCTGGGGCACCGGCTGCCGGATCAAGCCCTGCCTGTCCCTCTGTCCCTGCGCTGCTCGAGCCCTGCCCAAAGCACAGGCAGCTCTGGGTGGGGAAACGGCGTTCTTCAGGACAAACACAAGACACAAGCAAGCTGCAGGGAGGGCGATTCCCGGCCGCATCAAAACTCGTGTTGTCCGGCACTCGGTGACCAGGAAGCTGCTTCCAAGAGCAGTTTCTCCCCATCATTCACAATTTCCTGCCTTATAATCTCTGCAAAGCTTTTCCCCCCGGCTCTTTTTCCAAACACCTGCCTGGCGGCACATCAGCTCGGCCGGGCGGCACCAACCCGTCCCTACGCCCACGGCAGGATGTCAGACCGGAGGGTGGCTGGGTGGGAGGCCGCCCCCTCCCCTGCGCCGGCGGTGGGACGGGTCCCATGCGTCCCTGCGCCCCTTTCGCTGCAGCGGGCAGAGCCAGCTCCAGCACTGACCGGCATCGGGCAATGCCACCGACTACGGGGCTCGCTGCGCTGCAGGGGGAAGGTGGGCACCCATCAAGCACCCGATCTGTCCGCGGGATCCCGCTGCCACCCCCGAGCCACCCGCGCAGGCACAGGGGCAGCAGTTCGCCCGCTCCCACCCTCCTCTGTGCCAGCCGGAGCCAGGAGCAGCATCGAGATCGCAGCGCTCGCAAGCGCCTGCTTTGAACGAGCTGCCGAAGGACCGCAAAGCCACGGCCTAAGCACCCCCGTCGGTCTTACGGCTCTCTGTTACAGAGGAATATGGGGGGATCTGATGGAAAAGCTCAAGGGATGGGGGCTGGCTTCAGCTTCAGGCTTCCCAAGGGTCCCATCGCTTCTGCCACCCCTCTCCCGAGCCGCGCGAGGGGGACAGGACCCGGCCGCTCCTGCCGGACCGGGCAGGATTGAACATCCCCGCGCAGCGTGTACCGAGGGAACCCCAAAAGGCTTCCCAGGCAGGGAGGTGCTGAGCCCCCAGGCCGTTACCTCCACCAGCCGGTCCTGGGGCCGCAGCCCCGCTCTGGAGGCCGGCGAGTCGGGGTCGACCGAGCGGATGAACTGCCCCGGCCGGGACTTCTCGCTGTGCAGGTTGAAGCCGTAGCCATTGGGGCCTTTCTTCAGGTGGCAGAGACGTGGGCACAGCTCCTTCTGTCCGTTTAAATCCTGATTAACAGAGGAGGGGTTGGGGGGAGACAAAACAGGGCAGTTAATTGATAGGTTTGGGTTTGCTCTAAAGCAGATGCGATTGTAAACAAAGCTACCAAGGAAGCACCGTATCTGCGCCCTGTCCTCCTGTTCCCCTGAACTGGGACAGGTTAACAAATGAATTTCCTCTCATTGAGTCTATTTTAGAAAATCAATTGTCCAAAACCATTTCAGAGAAATTAAAACAAAACAAAAATGCATTTCCTTCACCAGAAGCAGCCCGGATAAAGTCCACCCATATGCCAAGACCCCCCCAGCAGCAGTCGAGCCCCACGGCCGCAGCCCCGGGCAGGCACGAACCAAACCCGAGAGCCCAGGCGAAGCACACAGGCTCACCGGGACACTGGATTAACCTTCGTTATTTATTCAGGGCAGTGCCGTGCCCTTGGTCCCGGTGACATCGGCATCGCCCGTGGCTGTGATCGCCTCCCAGCGGAGGGGCTCTGGGGGCCGGGGTGACGAACCCCACGCCTGAGAGCTCCCCGCAGCACGGAAAGGCTGAGCTTGCTGTAGGACGAACGGTACAGGAACACGTGAGGAGCTCAGCGTCTTCCCCCCATCCCACGGAAAATGCTTTACGACTCCTCGGGGCAGCCAGGGGAGCAACAAATACCGGCTTTTCTCCAGGTCTGCAGGACCCATTACATTCTCTGCTCTCCCCACCAGCCCCCCCACAGCCCCTTCCCAGCCCACGCGCTGGGCAGCACCAGCTCGTGGCACAACGCCGCGTCCCCGGCAAGAGCCACCTCGGAGATCGGGGTTTTCATTTTCATCTGTGGTTTGAGGAAAACAGCCCCTGCGGCTGAGGTTTAACCTTTCACTAAAAGAAATGGCATTCCCCTCCTGCTAAGGGACCTTACTTTTTTCAGATCACATTTACGGTGAAATCTCACACAGCCTTTCCTTGCAAATTAAAAACCCATGCCATAATTTCCCCCAGGCTCCTCTCTTGGCCGAGAGGCGCCACGAAACACCAAACCCGCACCCCCCTCCCCTCCCGCCGCATGCCCAGAGATACCCTCCCTCCTCCGAGAGCTCGGGGGCTCCTACGCGCTGGCAGCACCTTGGGGTTATTTCTGCAAAACACCCTCAGCGGTGCTCAAAAGCTGCTTCCTCTCCAGGAAGGGCTGCGGGAGGGTGAGGGCACCCACGGCTGATGCCCAGGAGACCTGGCCTGGCCATCGCCCACATGGGGGACCCCAGGGACGATGCCGAGGGGCTCCAGCTGCACACAGACCCTGCGTGGCAAGAGCCAAACAAGCCAAAGGACCATTCCCGCTGCCACCGCGGAGCCGGACTATCTGCAGGGTGCCTGCGTGCCCCAATGACGACGGGGAATAACTCCGTTTGCAACGATTGCAAGGCGATTTTTGGCCACTGCGAGTCACGGCGGGGCAAATACAGAAGGCAGTGAAGAGCTGAATCAATTCACCAGCACTTGGTGACCTTCTGGCTCCCCGAGGGGACAGCGGTGACCGGCCAACGGCACCCCCGGGGTCAATGCCTGATTCCCGCACGAGGAGCACGGCGTGCAAGCAAGCCGATTACTGGGCAGCCGGGCACTACGGGCGAGCTGCTGGGACCACCACGGCTATGTCACTTCAGGGGCTGATCCCACCTCCTTCATCCCCTCAAAGAGGGATTTTCCAGAGGAGCATCAGGTCGGGACACACAGAGCAGTCACCCCCAGGGACCTGCCACACTGGGGAACGGCTCGGCCGCCTTTCCCCTTCGGCACGGCCGCGGAGCCACCGGCTGCCAACAGGGACGGAGAGGGAACCCTCGTAGTGCCCTTCCGCCCCCGGGGCACCGCCGAGTACCTACGGGCACCGCATTAACGCAAACGGCAAAACACGATTAACAGGATCCCAATGCACGTCCCTGTCCCCAGCTGGGTTCCCCACTTTGCAGAGCTCAGGGCCAGAGGATCCCCGGGCGCAGAGCATCAACCGCCACCCGCACCGAGCACAGGCACCACTGGTCACACAAACACACCCAGCCGGGGGTGACCCTGCTCTCGCTGGCAGGGGACAGACACCAGACACCACAGATGACGAGAGAGAAACCCAAATAATCCCAGCAAGAAATACCTGCTTCGCGCCACCTGTGACCGCGGCCGCCTGGCAAGCAGGGGCTCCAGACACCCCCTCCCCAGCACCGACTGCCTGTTGCAGGCTTTAATGCAATGGGATGAGACCTGGGGAGAGGGCAAGGGGAGGCAGAAGCCCACCGCGACTGCTTTACTGCGGGGGGGGGAAACCCCCCTCGCCCCATCCGGCGCTCGCTCCGACCCCACGCCCACCCGCCGGCTCGATGGGATGTAAATAAATACCCCAGCACAGCTCCCTTCGAGCTGCTTATGAAATACTCAAGCTGGCGGGGCTCCCGGTGGGTTGGAGGAGGTCAGGGGACAGCTCTGGCGCGGCTGCAGCCTCCGTCCCCGCGCAGCCCTTTGTTGAGAGTAGGAATGCGACAAAGCCACCTTTCCGCCCCATCACCTCAGGCCGCACCTTCCCAGGGCGGCTGACCGCACCAAACCGCCGCCTCCGTTCCCCCTGCCGCTCGCTTCCTCACGTTGAGCTCTTCCCAACACAGCCCCCCACCGGGGCTGACAGCCTGAACCCCTCCGCCCCGTGGGCCCCCAGCCCTGCCGAACCCCAAAGCAGGGAGGCGAGAGCAAAGCCGTCCCCAGGGCCAAGCGCCGGCGCATGGCAGCCCCCGGGGCGAAGCAAGAGCCGAAGCTGCTCCCGCTTGCACCCAGCTGCTCCCGCTTGCTTGGGTGCGCGCTGACTGCGCTCTTCGACAGTGAGCGACGAGATCAGTCCCAGAGTCCTGGGGCAAAAAGCAGGGGGAAATTCTGGCCATGGCTACAATGCCCAAGGGGGACAGAGGTGGATCAGGACTCAGGACCAGCTTGACCAGCTCAATCCCAGCACCCGGGAAGAAAAGAGAGATGCGAGATGACCAGCCCTCCAGCTACCCCGGCTCCTTGGGGCCGGAGCGCCAAATTCTTCAAAAAGCACTTACGAACAAGAGCTGCCCTCGGCAGCGCCCATCACGGGCAGCGAGGCTCACTTGGACCAGCTGCAAACCGTACCTGAGATTTACAGAGATTAACTTGGCAATGCAGGTTTTTTATTAAAAAAAAAAAAAGCACGGAGGGAACTGCGAGGAAAGCTTTACCGACTGCTCAGGCACACACACCGCAGCTGAGCGTACGGGGCGTAGGGATGCTACCAGGACAACTTCTGGAGGAAAAGAGACCCACAGGCACCCGCCTGAGGAGATGCTCTTGGCGTCGGCACCTCAATGCACAGATCGGTTCTTAAAAGCCAACAATCATCCGTGCAACATCGAGACCAATCAGCGCAACCATCCACTGGCCGATAAAACCCAGCTCCTGCCAAACCAGGGCAGGGCTCCCAACGCACTTCAGCTACCTGCTCAGCGCAAGCCAGGACCAGCCCCTCCGCCCGCGCGGCCCCCGCTCGCGTCCTCTCCCTCCGCAGATTTAGCGTGCCTGTATTTTTTCCCATGGCCCCAGCGCAGTGAGTTCACCCTATCTGCAAACGTTTCCAGCTTGCCTTGGAGTTCTTCAAAAACTGAAGAAAACAGGAAATGATTCAATCGGCCGAAGAGGGTCGGATCCGCGTGACCTTAAAGGATGCACGGGGCTCTGTGCAGCTAGGAAAAGGGGGCACGTCTCGCGAGCAGAGGGGAACGCGTCTGGGATCACCTATTCAGGTTTAAAAAGGTCCTTTTTAAACCATTTTCCCTCTTGCTCCATTTTTACAGGGTCAGAGCTCCGGCAGCAGTGTGAAAGCACCAAGAAAATCACCCGAAAATGCCGTGCTGTGGCTGCCGTCCCAGCGCGGAGATCCCTGGGGCTCGGCAGGCGGCTGCGGGGAGACACGGCGGCAGGGCGCTCCCTCCGCCTTCGGGGTTCCCCCGGGATCGCCAGTGAAATCAAATTACTCAATAAATAAACCACACAGGGGAAAGCTTCGTCTGCGGGACCTCTCTGGCTGCGAGGGTGCTAACCGGTGCCGTGTCCTACGCGGGCTTGCTCTGCTTTCGCCACAAAACCTTGAATTCAAGGTCCTTAACTGAAATGGATTAAAGATCTTTGTTTTAAATAAATAAATAAATCCCAATTCAGCATCTGTTCTGAGCAGAAATCCTCGGGCAAAACTGCTTATCCCCCCGCGGAGATGATCCAGGGCTTTCGCTGGGCTCTTAAACCTCCCGACTAATGCAATCCTCAACCACTGGAAAAAACAGGTCTTAGACCACAAGTCTGCAAAGCCCCTCTCTGGGATTAAGCAAACACCGACGCTCCCCTCGTTTCACCCAGAGCCGAGCACATGCTCAAACACTTTGCACTTACGTGCTCTGTTGACACAGAGCTGCTGCGTCTCTTGCCAGCTCTGCTATTTATTTTCTTTTCAACCAGTGCCAACGTTTCCCTGGTTGTGTTCTGGGAAGATATTTCCTAAACTCCCAGGGGGATTTTGCCTTTGTGAAACCCAAGCCCTGCGACGAAGCATTCCCTGTAACAGTGGCACGTTATCTGGGCTCCCCAGAAACCCACCGACACTCACCCCTGCAGAAAGGCGTTGGTATTGCTCCGGAGGAGGCTTCGCTGGCCCTTCTCAAGCCAAGAACATAAAAGCTAGTTTGGGTAAGTCAGATTCACACATATACTAGAAACCAACAAAAATTAACTATATTTTTTGTCTATTTGCATGCAAAAAAAACCTGCATGCAGAAAAAAAAAAATGCAAAATGAAGCAAATTTTTTTCCCTAGGAATCCAAATACTACCAGTGACCACTAATTTCATAATGTGGATTAAGAAGCAACGGCATGGCATGTCATACTCCACCTACAAGCATCACTAGCTATACTCATCCACAGGTACACGTGTGCGTGTGCAGATAAATGCTGCTTGGACGATAAGCTGCATTGCCACACCACCCCTGGAGCTGCCACTTGAGGCAAATCATCATTTTAGAAGGAAAAAGGTTTCGGAAACGCTGTTCAAGCTGGTCCATTTAAAAATGCACAAACAAGACATCAAATAACAATGAAACGCTTTCAGTAAAAACAGAAACCCAAAACTGGCTGGGCGTTGCCAGCTCTCACAATCTCACTGCAACTCTTGCAGCATCTGATTTTTTTTAGAGTTCCCAGTGCCCCTGCTGGGAGCCGGGGTCCCCCGGGGACGCCCCTCGGCTCACCGGGATGCCACAGCACAAGCGTCGTGCCACCCCCGTGCAGGTCCCTGCGGTGACCGGGACCATTCCCATTCCATGCACCTGGATGCTTCCAGGCACACTCCACCACGGAGCCGCTATCTTAAGGGTCACCAGCTCTGATCAGCAAGGGGTTTCCATGCAATTAATTAGTAGGTGCCAACCTCCAAGCAAGCACAATCCACTCCCAGAAGCACCAAACCGCCGGCACTTTGGTCTTTTCTGTTTCCTGAAACAAACTCACCTCCTGGGTTTTGAGGGGCAGCAGAGCAGCCCCCCACGCTCCGCTGTCCCGCAAAACCCACCTGCCCCTAGAAAAGCCCCTCGCCGGCTCCAGCACCCGCTCACCAGCCCAAGCTCAAGGCCACGAGGCTGCCGGTGTCAGAGACCCGCTGGCCATCACCGCCGACCCGGTCCCAAGCTCCGGCTCTGGGGCGCGGCTGCCCCTGTGCTCCCCGCCCGCCCCAGCCCCTGCCCACCACCTCCGCTTTCCCCAAGGGCATTAAGTCACAAAACTTCCACAAACCATCACCCGCAGCGCGACTTTGAGCAGGGCTGGGGACGAAAAAGGGTTTTCAAAGACCTCCGTCACACAGCCAGCGGCACGTGCTTTTGAGCACGATGCGAAGCCGCTGCCAGCCCAGCCCGGCGAGCAGTTGCCCAGCCTTGGACAACCCAGTCAGAACGGCTGCGGGTCTCTCCCTGCCCGGGGTGTTTAAAGCCGGCAGCGGCTGAGTGCAGCCCTGTTGGGTCCCAGCACCACCTCCAGCCCCTCCACCCTGCAGCTCCCCACGCTGCGCAGGCGAACGCACACCCTGCGACGGGCTAAAATGCCTTAAAAAGTCACGCTTTAGGAGTTTATTCCAGGAATAAAACACCGGTGCCAGCATGGACACCTGGCTCTCCCAGGTCCTCCAGGAGAGGAGGAGGAGGAGGAGGAGGAGAACTGAGCACACACACACACGCACAGACACGGAGCTAGTCTAGCGGCCACGGCCGGGTTGGTACCATCGGCACACTGCGGGGCAGAGCAGCTCCTGCAGACGGACACGCCGAAGCCACGATGCAGCTGTGCCCCTCAGCAAGCGGGGGTCACCCCCTGAACCCCCCGCTCCGAGGCTGAAGAGATGCTCTCAGCACAGCCGGGAAGCAGGCGGTGTCCCACGGCGGCACCGCAATGGGAGCGGGAGCTCCGGCCCCGCTCGCCTCCCCAGCCCGCGGGGGTTTGCTCAAACCGAGCTGAGCTCGTCTGCCGCAGGCGTGACGGCCGCCTCGCCTCCGACACCGTGCGTCATCACCAGAGATCAGGGCTCGGCACCTAATCGGCTCAATCCTGCCTGGGACCACCTCACCCGCAGCACTCCGCACCCACCGGCGCTTTCGGGGCTGCTCCCGGCACCAGCTCCATCCCTCCACGGCCCAGCCCCGTGGGCTTTGCCGTTTCCTGGGGGCAGCCAGACGGGCTCTAACCGCCGCTGCTCGGCATGGCACCGCCTGGATGCACTCCAGGCTCCGGATCACCCTGCGACACGTCAAGCCTTTCCGCCTCTGCTCAGCCGAGCTGGAGAAAACACAGGCAGGAGCATTCCTGCCTAATTTACATTGTTAACATATTTTCTTTTAAGCCAGCTCCCGCGGCGTTCCCTCTCCTTTCACACGTGGTTTCGGTCAGAAAATGGCTCCTTTGCTCGCCTGCTCCCTGGAAAGAAAACTTCCACTGGCAGAGCCGGCCAAGGCTGGGGGACACTGGGCTCCCGTCCTGCTCCGAGCCACCTCGGGACACCGAGGTGTCCCTGGCGGGAGAAGGGACGCTGCTCAGGGCCTCGGTGTCCAGCCCCGCTGTCTCACCTCCAGCCAGGACCATTCCATCCCCTGCACTCTGCCTTCCCTGCTGCGGGCAGCGAGCCCCAAGGGATGCAGGGGAGGGATGCACGGCCGCCTTTGGGGGTTGCAGAGGAGAAAGGCGGCTCTGGCAGCGCGGGATCCTGACCAAAACCCAGACAGCGGCAGGCAGAGCAGCGAGGGGCGACGCTGGGAGCTGGGAAGGAGCCGAGCAGGGGGGGGAAATTTGCGCAGGAAGGGGGCTCGGGGCCACAGCACCACCAGAACAAGGGGTTCATTTACACCCGCCCTGACAGGGGCACCCTCCCTTGGCAGCAACGGTTATACTGGGAGCCGAGCGGAGCTGCAGGCAAGCTTTAATTGCCACTATTATTACTACCATTTTGTTGGAAGCTCAAAGGCTGCTGCCTTTGCTCAGATTTAAGGATGCACTTAACTTCAAGCAGATGCTTACGACCCTGATCTGGGAAGGGGAGGAGGGTCCTCACGTCCCCCGACGTGAAAACCCGCTGTCTTTCACGCTACAAAGATGAGGAGAGCGGGGAGAAGCAAGAGCCCTCACCGTGGCTGCCGGCAGTGCCCGCAGCCCTGCTTGCCATGAGAACCAGGGAGGCTTTGGGCTCGTGCCACAGCCAGGAGCGGGATTACTGCCTCCATTCACTGCCGTGCCAGGGATCCGCCGCCTGCTACGGCGGGGCTGGTTTTCATTCCCCTTCCCCCAGGAATGACTCAAACTTTCCCATTAAAGAAGCACCAGAAAGGGGGTTATTGTAGCCCTGCATCCCCCACTGGGTCAGGGGGACCTCAGTGACACTTTGCGGGGGGGGGACAGGGCTGACTGCTGATGGCAAATGTCAGAGTTGCCTCAAAACCCAGCCAGAAAGCGGGACCGCCGGCCGGCAGCGCTGCGAAGGGGGAGGCAGAGCACCCCCAGGTCTGCGCCACAGGGCGAGGACATGGCAGCTCTCCCACCGTCAGGAAAAGCAGAGCGAGGACGCTCCTGGGGCTTCCCAACCCCCGGATGGTCCTCAGCTCCATGCCGGGATGCTGCGGCCCCCCGCACGCTGCTGGGAAGGGCTCGGGGGCTCCCTCCCTCCCCGGCCGCACACGTTTCACCCAGCTCCGTCACCCGGCTCGGAGTCAGCCAGCGCTGAATCTGCTCAAACTCCAGATGTTGGTGAAACGCTATAAATAAAGGAGGGGGAAGGGGAGACAGGGCTGGTGGGACGCCAGACCCACCGAAGCACAAGCAGATGTTCCCCCTTCCCCGCAGAGCCGGGCTGCACCCACCCACAGCTGGGGCTGGGGAGGAAGGGGGCACTTCCAGCACCCGGAGGCTCCCCCGGCTGGCAGGACCCCCCCAGCACCTGCAGAAGGGAGGTAATTCGGAGGTTTTCCACCAGCCAGGCCAGGAATAAATCCTCAGGCAGGACCAGCTCAGTAAACAACCTGCTTCCATTTTTATACACCCACAACTCTAATTACCACCCGCCCCGTTAGCCGAGGAGGTGTTTTGGCTTCAACACCAGCAGTCACAAGAGAAAAACCTCGCTTCGTTCTTCCAAAGCAGACGCGAGAGCTTGACTGACGTCTGAAAGCTCGTTGCTTCACAGCATCTCCTGGGCAGCGGCGGCTGCTGCCTCCACATTGCGACAGCCAGGAGAAAGTTTCGGGTGCTCCCCAGAGACGAGCGGGGACTGCGGCAGTGCCCGTGGCAATCGCTGCCCTGTGAGAAAAAGGGGGGCTCAAACACAGCTGAGCTGCCCCGAGATACCTTTCGGCAGAGCCTGTGATCACCCTGAAACAAGCAGTTAGCTTAAATATCACCGGGAGGAGAGGAGGGGGGCTGCAGGTTCCTGACGGCACCGGCACAAACCGTGCCATGGTGCCACCGTCCCTCACCTTGGTGTCAAAACTTGCTGTCACTACCGACCCAAACTGCCAGGCACCTCGCCTGCTCGTGTGGGCTACCAGCCCCAAACGTGAGATCTGGGCTTTTGTAGCTTATTTAAAATTGCTTCCATTATTCAAATTGCTCCAGTTATTTAAATTGCTCCAGCCGGGTTGGAGCGACAGAAGCATCAAAAAAAATTATCCGGTTGTTTTTTAAAGGGCAGAAGATATTGAGATCTGCACTGTTTTCCGCAACAGCTGCAGCACTGCTGCCCCAGCACCCTCAGGCCAGCCCGGGGGGCCGAGCCAGGCGCTGCGCCTCTGCCCGGGGGGCTGCGGGAGGAGCGGGGAGCTGCACCGGCATGCACACCCAGCACCCTTTGGATGCGTCCTGCCGCCTTCTCTGCCAATGCGCAGCACAAAGGGAGCGAGCGAGGATGGCAGGCGAGCTGGGAGACAGCCGAGTGGTTCCAATTAGCAGTGGAAAGCGTCCAGCCGTGGGTACTCAGCAGGACCCACAGCCAAGCCCCAGCCGATACGGTAATTTGGATATTTTCCGTGAGTCTCCGGCCCCTGATGGGTCTGCTGCGGCAGACGGGAGCATCGAGTCAGGGGCTGGCTGTGCGGGCCGGGGTGACGCCGAGTCCCTGCTCTGCCTTCGGTCACAGCCCGAGGAGGATTAGCGGGCAAGGGAAACCCCGCGCCCGCAGGATGGCTCCTTCTAGCCACGGCGGGGAAGAATGATGCCCGCAGACAGCCACGGCGGGGACTGAGCCTCGGCAGGGATCCCCGGTCCCCAGGGACACTCACCCTGAGCCCTGCAGGAGTTTCAGACACGGCGGGGCTGCGGGGACGGTGTGGCGTGTCACTGGTGACCCAGAGCACCCAGCAGCCCTTTCCAGGGCAATGCGAAAGCAATCAGAAAAAAAACGGCTGAGGTCCTTCACCGTCCCCTGGCACTGCGGGAGCAGCATGAAGGAGGAGTACGCTCCCTGCCTGAGCCATGCACCAAAGGGTCTCCCCCGAGCCCACGCACCCCAACCTGGTCCCTTCCAGGATGCAAACCCCCCGGGAGAGCGGGGTGGCCGTGCCAGCACCCTGTCGCAGAGCCAGACCTCGGCTACGGCCCCAGGCATGACAAAAGGTTATTATCCCGAGAAACTGCCGGGCAGGAGAAAACAAGAGCAGGAAGGATGTGAAGGGTGGGGAGGACGCCTGATCTCCAGCCCACGGTGACAGTGCCTGCCAGGCTGGGCTGCCCCACGGGACAGCACAGCTCCTGCCCCCCCTCCCCGGGCACCGCGCACCGGAGCGGGGTGATGGGAAAAGCATTTCCCTTATGGCTTCCCACCGGTGTTTCACCTTTAAGCAACTTGCTGCCCAAGAAATTAGAGCCCGACCTCATCAGCTGCCGATGCCCTAAGGTGAGGGGGTAAGCCCAGATTTGCCCCTCTCGGAAATCCCCGACACCATGCCGCAGCTTCGGCTGCGGCATTACGGAAATCCCTGAGCACAAAGGGGCCTCTCGGGAGAGGGGCCGTGTCCTGATGAGGACCGTGCGTCCCTGGTGGGGACAACCCCGGGCAAGGGTCCCCGACAGGCACATCCCCAGCGAGGGCGGCTGGCTGGTGCAGGGACCCCAGCCCGGTCCAGCTCCGTGGGGGTCTGTCTGATCCCCCCCGCCTCCCCCCAAGCAGCAACGCCACCGGCCAAGCTCTCCTCGCCATTCCTCAGCAATCCTACAGCTGGGGAATTTCTCAGCCACAAGCTGCGAAAAGCAGCTTTTTTTCTGCCCCCACGCCAACACCCCCCCCCATCCTGCTTCGCTGGCGCTTGAGCAGACTCAGACAGCGAAGGCACCCGCGCTCTCCCCCGGGCAAGGCTGGAGCCAGGAGCAGCAGCCCAGGCTTGGCTGGGAGCAGGGAGCAGCTGGCCCAGCCCAGGGAGAGACATGGAGGGAGGGAGGGCGC
>JAVKLA010000061.1:18358757-18376028 GCA_034782735.1 Sagittarius serpentarius | reverse complement strand
ACATGGAGGGAGGGAGGGAGCTTGGGAGGTAGCGAGGGAGGGAGGGAGGACGGAGGAGACCAAAACTGCCACATGCATGTGTTTTCCTTGAGAGACAACTTTTCCAGCACGATCTGCCAAGGGAACATACAATCAGGATACCTGCGAGCTCCCCTGCTCCAGAAGGATCGGCTCTGGGACAATGCGGGGCGGCTGCATGGGTCCCGGCAGGCTGGGATTTGTCCAAGAGGAGAAACACGGGATCTCCATTCTGGATATAAAGGGATCTCAGATCTAGAGGGATCTGTTTCCCAGTGGGTAGAAAGGAAAGAAGGCAAGGAGCATCGGTCACTCTGCGCAGGGCTCAAACCACGGCTCAAGCTGCTGGAACAGGGGGAAAAGTCCTTCCCACGCTCACCATGAACCCCCCGGGCGAGGGGAGGGATTGCTGTGAGGAAGGCAGCCGGAGATGCTGGGAACGAGCTTCCCCGATCGCACGGTGCTCCTTCCCTTCGCAGCAGCGGCCGTGCTGCAGCGGGGAGCTCACAGCCCCAGGGGGAGAGCCGTGCCCCGCTCCGCGGCACCCCAAATCGGAGGCACAACTCTGCCACCCACGGCAGCACGTCTCGACGTCCTCAGCACCGCTCCCCAAGGAGAGGTGATGGATCCCAAACGGAGCCTCCTGCGCAAGGCGGGCCCCAAAGCACACCCCGCACGCGAGCTCGCGCTCACTTGCAGCCAGAGGCTCTGGCCGGAGCCGCGCACCATAAAACTGCTGACCACGCCGTATCAGCCCGCCCTTTGGACTCCTCAGCTTCTCGCTGCGGCCAAGCCTTGAGCAATCACCAAATCATTTGTTAATGCTGGCCCCATCCCTTGCCTTTAATAACCCTGGGTCATTAACAGGAATCCGGTCGTACCAGCTTTGCACTCCCACCGCCAGCGGCTTGGCACCACCGAAGCTGAGGGAAATCCCCCTCGAGATGGTGGGGGCTCTGGTGCGACGTGCCAGGGAGCACCAGGGGCTCGTGCGACGCACCGGGCACCGCGGGGAGCACGGCTCCCTCCCCAGAGAACCCCGTACACCCCAGTACAGGCAGGGCTCTCCCAGCCGCACACCCAGGGAAGGAAAGAGATTTTTTTTTTTTTTTTTTTCCCAAGGGTTGAGGTTGCTCAGGCTCTTAACTCCTGGCTTTCACCCCGCAGGCTGCACGGCCACAATGCAGCGCCCGTGCCAGGGCCGTGGGACCTGGGGGACACCATCGCAGGACCACGTAACCAAACCCCACGTCCCACAGCTGTTTCTTGCCCGCTGCTATCCGCAGCCCCCAGGGGCCAGCACCAACCTGCTCAAACCCACTGAGAGCTGCCCTGAAAGCCTGATTTCTGGGGATGGGGTGCAGTCCCCCCAGCAGGTCAATAAATAACCAGCAGCCCGCCTGAAAGGCGGCGGTTAGCCGAGACGTCTAACACAGGACGGGGAAGCCTGTGTTCTGCACCATGGGCCAGCAAGGACACGGCTCCTGGTCCTCTCCCCAAATCCCCGCAGCCTCCCCTGGCCCTGGAGGAAGAGGTCATGGGTGCTATGTTTAGACTTGCAGAATCCAATAAAGCACGTGCAGGGTGGGAGACAGATCACACAAGCCATCGTACTGGCCCGTCGGGGCTGATCTTCTCCCCCTGCTCTGCCACCCAACGCACCCCGTGCCGGGGCTGGGGTGAGGGGTGCAACGAACGCAGGGCAGGAGCAGCTGGGTGCAGCCCCCCAGGTGCTTCAGCCCTTCAGAGCATGCCGCACGCTCGCCGCACGCTCGCTGCACGCTTGCCGCACGCTCGCCGCACGCCTTCCAGCTCCCACCGCTGCACAGCAGCGTTTCGCTGCCCTGGCTGTCCCCAGCATGGGGACACATCTGTGCCTCCCCAGCCCGGCCCCTGCCCAGGGACGGGGGGGAGAACAGGCACTGCTCTGTGAGCGCCGGGGAGCACTGGGACCAGGGAAGTTCAATAGTTTACTACCAATATTTGTCTTGGCCGGGCGGCACGGCTTGCTGGAGGAAACGGGGCAGGGGGAGGGCTCCAAACATCCTCTGCATTCCTCATAATGAAAGTAAAGCCAGCACTGTGGTACCCGCGCTTGGGGTTAACCAAATGTAAGGCCTTTTGTATTTAAAAATCCGGCAATAAAATATCCAGGGGTGCAATTTTCCAAAAAGCAGGAGTGAGGGGCCTTGCTCCTGGCCCTCGGCGTGACACGTGAGCTACCCCCTGCTCCCAAAAACCCACACCTCAAAGCTTTCGCACAAAATCTGCCCGCAGAGCTGATCTGGACACAGCAACCAAAGTCCATGGCTCTGCCTGGGGCTTTCAACCTCCTCCACACAACTCAACCCTCCTTCCACAGCCACCATTGCAAAATGCCGGCACCAGCTCCATCCCACAGCACTGCTGGAAAACACGGGATCAAACCGAGACCTGATGCCATCCGGGAACATCAGGGCTCGCTCACTCAGCCCGTACGTATCACTGCGATGCTCAGCTCTAAAAATGACATGTTTTAAACCCAGCCTCTTAAAAATGAGAAGACTACAGAAGATGCCCCTCGCTTGCCGAAATGCTGCGGGGAGCCGAGCACCCTCCCGGCCGCTGCTCCTTGGGCGAGGGGGTGTTTATCTCCAGCCAGGGCAGCCGAACAGCACCTCCGTGCCGGGGCAGATAAGGAGGTTCGGAGGCGGCTCTGCCAAAGCCCTGCGCCGCAGCGAGTGGTCCAGGACAAAGAGCGTTTCCGACGCAGCACGGTAGGACCTCCTGCGATAACCCCGGGTTCAGCGCCAGGCTCCGGCTGCTCCTGCCGATAAACCCCGGGTGAAGGCGAGGGCGCAGTGTCGGGCACACGCGGGTGCCGGCTGCGGGGCTCTGAGCACGCTGCGAGCCGTGCCCGTGGGACAGGCTGAAGAGGAGCAGAACGCCGCAGGGGAAAGCGGCCGCCCCAGGAACAGCCCCGGCACGGCCCCTGCAAAACCGAAAGACGGATCCAGGCGCCCAGCAAAAAACCAGCAGCCGCTTCAAGGAGCGGCACGAGGCCGTTTTTATCCCCACGTTCAGGCTGCCCCAAGCACCTCTCCAGCAGGACCGGGACAGGGCAGACTCAGCCCCCCCGGTGTCAGTGGGAGCCCTGTGCTCACGAACAGCTACCAGAGAAAAGCAGGGAACTCTTCCAGGCAAAGCAGACTATTCACCCTGCTTAGAACTAATTAGGGCTTGTCTTAATTAAATCCTACTACCCATGAATAACCCCAGGGCCAGAATTAACTGATTTACCTGGGATGGCCTTTAGCCGCTCGTGAGGGACTTCTAGCCCGGCAGGAGCGAGCCAGCCCTGTGCCGGCCACGGTGGCTGCAGAGGCAGCAAGGCAGGAGCTGTCGGGGCCTGGGAAGAGCCACCGAAGACCTGCCGCAGGGCAGAGCATCACAGCCCGGGGGATGCCGGTCCCGCCGGGCGGCACGGCCCCGTCCCCAAGGGCTGCGGCAAGAGCTGCCGCGGCGAGCCCCGGGGTGGGAGCTCAGCTCAGCCCGCCAAGGCAGGAGCGGAGGGATTAGCCCTCCCGCCACCTTTTGTGCTGCTCGTTTCTTGTTTCTTTAACGGGATTAGTCCCTGTAAATCTGTAAGAGGGTTTAATCGCACAATGCCACGGGGTGAGCGGCAGGGCTCCTTGCCGGGTCCGTGCAGGCGGCGAGCCTCACTTAACTGGGTTTGCAGCAGATGGTGATGGAGGGGCCCAGGACCACGTCCCGACACCAACTCACTGCTGCTCCCTGCCCCGCTCCTTTCTCGAGCGCTCCCGGCCGTGCGGCAGCGCACGGGATGGCTCAGTGCCGGGGCTGGAGACCTCACCGAGGGGAAGACCTGCTGCCAGGCGGTCAGAGCCCGAGCTACTCACAAAGCAGCCCCGCACACTACTGCGGCACCAGTACCTACGGGGAATCGTCTGTCTTACCTTCCCCTTGCTCATAAAACTACTTTTCAATTTGGCTTACACAGACTCACCACTAACAGACATCTACTAGCGGCTTATTTTACCTAGTAACAAACTCTTGCAAGGCTTCAATGGGAAAAGAGAGACATTTAGCCAACAAAATCCAGCTCCAAGTCTGGTTATGGTTTAAACGTACACAGCAGCGGAACCAAAACACTCGGGAGTCCAGGCAAAAGCTCTAATGAAGTTAAATTATGATATGGATCTTGCCAGAAACAATTACGTCGACAACTTGGGGTTTAATTCCTTATTTATAGAGATTCGTGATTCTGGAGAAACCCTTTGCTGACTATGAGTTTAATTTTCTCTCTCTCCCCACCCCCCCATCCCAACCTGGAGTCTCCCAAGACCACTGCCTGTAAAATCTCTGTACCTAGAGACAGAGCCAAGGACTGGGAGCCAAAACCAGCTCGATTCAGACCTTAATTTATACACCAAGTTCTCCTGTAGTGCTGGGTAAATCACTCCACCTCACAGCCTCGATCCCCCCAACTGAAGGGCAGGAACGAAGCGCACAGAGGCGATGCCACAGCCATTGCATCGCACTCGCGCGCCGGTAGGGCTGCAATTAGTAAAGGAATGTCGCTGTATGGATTAAAAGGAGCTCTTTAAAACCTCGCTTGGAAGTCAGGTGTGCCCAGCCGGCAGCTGAACACCCTGGTCCCCTCCAGCCCAGGAATGCACGCTGTAAATCAGAATATGCACACCACCTTTGCTCCATGTGTTTCCACTCCCCACGAGCAACGCCAGAAGGCCGGCACCTTCTCCCCTGCGTGGGAGCAGCCCTGTGCCCGGAGGGGCTGGGCAGGAGGAGGTGGGATTCACCCAGACCCCCAGCACCGCCTGCAGCAATGTCAAGTCTGAGGTCAAACCCCTGGAGATGTTTTATCCAGCCACACTGCACGGTGGCACCAGGGACAGTCCTGGATAAACAGCTGGAAACGTGCGGCGTGTCCCCTCCTCCACAACTCATTTGGATCGTGAGAATAAACAGAGAATGAAAACAAACAAAAAAAAAGAAAACCAAACCCGATATTGTTTTAAGGTTTCCTCCACCAGGACAGGACCACGAGCCCGACCAGCCTGGAGAAACTCCGAGGGATGGATGGAGCAAAGGCTCTGCGCAGCAGAGGCTCTCTGCAGCTGCCAGGGCACAGGCAGAAGGCCCTGATTCTGCCAGAAGATTTTTAATTTGTTCGAAACCATTTAATATTCTTACTATTGAACAGAACCATTAAACAGCTGGCGAGGAGCCCACTTGCAAGTGGGGCTGTTATTAAAGCAAGCTGCTCGAGCGCATCCCTGTGAGCAGAGGGGGCCGGGACTGGCTGTGCCAGAGCAAGCTGCATTTCGAACGGCTCCCATTTAATAGCAGCTCTCAAATCATTTTGAGGGAAAGCTTTTGATTACTCGAGGATGCAGAAAGGAACATCACCGGCTGGGCCACACGCAGCATCTCTTGGTGTCAGCAGCGTCACCGCTCTGCAGGCAGGCAACGGGCTGGGATGCAAACAGCCACCCATGCTCCTGTCCCCCTCCCTGGGCGGGGGGGGGGTGGGGTGGTCCCAGGGGTGACCCCACGGTCCCCTTGCAGGACCGGCTGTCCCTTGGGAGCACGCGGCCCCAGGAACAAAGGCTCTTGGCAGGGCGCAGCTCCTCCTGATGCTAATCTGCCTCCTGCCTCCCGCTCCCTTCCACTTGCTTTGTGTTTCACTAAAAATATCGCGGTGGAGGAAGTTTCTGCCACGGGGTGGATGCTCTCCTCCCCGGGAGGGGCTTCCTGCGCTGCCCCGGCACAAAAATAAACCCCCAGCCGGGCTCTGCCGCAGGACCCGCTGCCCACACCGAGCCCGGGCAGGCAAGCTGTAGCCGGGGGACACCAGCTCAGCCCCCTCATCTGTACCCGCAGCCCACCCTGGCTCCCAGGTGTTTTGGGTGATGGAACACAGCCACAGTCCAGATGAAAGGAAGTGTTTTCCATCCAAAGCCCCTTCCCGCAGCACTAGGAGGATGCGAGTGTGAGAGACCTGGGGGTCGGAAGCCAGGGCTGACCCCGCCATGCTCCAAGCACAGCCGGCAACACACCGTTTTCTTCACCTTACACCACCGTGGGTGAGCGTCCCATCTCCTGTCTGGACTGCATCCAGCAGGACGAGGCTCAGATCCCTGCCGGCACCTCCTCCGAGTGCCGCGGCAATACCCGCCGCACGCTGCTCCTCCGCGGGCTCATCGCAACCCGAGCCGAGGCTCCAGCAAACCTCGCTGCAGACAGCGGCACTGCGATGCCAGCCCCAAACTGGTACCAAAAGCCAACGAACACAAGTCAGAAGTTAACAGATTGCCGACGCACAAGGGGCGAGCAGACAGGACTGCGTGGGGAACGAGGCTGGGGCTGCCCCGGTCCCAGCGTGGGGACCTGCGAGGCTACGGGACGCAGAGCCCCCCCACCCAGCCCCTCAAGCAGAGCGGACCCCGCTGCTCCCAGCCACCATGGGGGGCAGAGGTGCAGCCAGCTCCCAAAACGCCTCAACGCTCACGCAAAGGGGTCTCTGCAAAAAGAGGTCCTACTCCTTCTAACCAAGCGCCACATCGCTGGGCTGTCAGAGGGACCAATGGTCTGAAAAATCAGTTATTTTTATCCATTTAGCCTATTGCTGCCCGCACAGGAAAGGGCCAGGCTCCCAGGAAAGCAAAACACTCCAGGCTCCTCCGAGCAAAGCTCGTGGTGCAGCACAGCCTCCTGTGGCCTGGATCGGCACAGGCGACCGCCCCACCAGGCCAGGGGAAAGCAGCCTGCCACTGTCCCCAGAGAGGGCACCTCCAGCTGCCATGCACCCCAAGATGCTCCATCCCCAAGACGCTGCAAGCTGGAGCTGCTCCAGAGCCCACCCACACCGCCTGCGGCCCCGGCACCCACTCTGCCCAGCCCCGTGACACACGATGCCGGTGAGCCCGGTGCTATCAATAATGCAGCGGGGTCAGCGCCGGCACAGACCCGCGCCGGCTTCCCCGCAGCTCTGCCGCATGCCGGCCCAACTGCTGCCTCTGGGACAGGATTGGAGCGCTAATCCCAAAAGCAAGCCCGGCTTTGCCGTGGCTGCCGCTCCGGCAGTAACCAGACCCCTCGCCATCCCCCTGTAGCCCAGCACCCACTGCAATGGCTGCCCTTTGCGGGGAGGCAGGAGGTCCCCAGCCCTGCTCCCCGGCTCCCCGCAGGCATCTTCCCTTCCCCAGGAGGGATGTGGGAAGCCGTGCTCCCATCCCATGCCCTCAGCTGGGCACGGCAGAGCAGCAACCTGAGCCCCTGGCAGCCCTGGTGCAGCTCCACGCTGCGGGTGCAAAAATGGCTTTGCAAAGTGTTTTTTAAGCAGGGAAACTCAGAGCGCACGCGGTGATGGATCCCTGCCCCGACGAGGCACGTACATGGCTTCATTTTGGCTTTGCCCTTTCAGACCTGCAGCGAGCGCTGCCGGGCTGGCAGCATCCACAAAAATAGCTGCAGTGGGAAGGGCAGGGAATGCTGCAGGGACATGGCCACAGCTCCTCGGGCTCCGTGCCGGAGGGTTTCCCCAAGCCTCTGCCTGCACAGCAGGAACCTCACCCAGGTTGTACCAGGGACGAGCTTTGCTGTCCTCCCCAGTCACCCTCTCCCCGCAGGTCTGAGCCTGCCGCCGGGGCCCAGGCAGCGCAGGATGCTGCAGGGAAATGCTTTAATTTAAACCACGCTTTTTTTCTGTTTTTTTTTTAATCGCATAATTACTGCAGACATTTCTGCTCATGTTAGGTTTTATTACATCTTTGTGGTTGTTCTACAAGCCCTAAATTTTGGGCCTCAACTGAGTTGGCGAAGTTCTCCGAAAACATCTGTCCTGAGTTACTGCCCTTCCAGCACTCCAGCAGAAAGCTGGCGGCTGAAGATGTTGCAACGCAGAGTTTTATTTGCAACAGAAAACGTTCTTATTCCTGACCCAAACAGTAGTGTAAATATTTACTGCCTCGATGTCAGCGCTGGCCCCACACCTGCGGGTCCCGACAGGCACCCAGGCGCTCGTCCATTCTCCTCCAGAAAATGGCACCTCTGTCCCCAGGCACGTCAGCTCCTCCCGAGCACAGGCCGGTGGCACGCGGGAGGCTCAACGCCTGCTCGCTGTCGCGACAAAGAGTCGCCACAATCCCCGTGTCGGCAGAGGGACACCCATTCTCCTGCTGTTGCAGGTTTTGCCAGCAGCAATGCTAAGGCGACACCGTCCCTCCCCAAGCAGGGGGCAATTAACAACCGGCTGCTAATTCCCCTACATTAAAATTCCCAGACCCAACAGGCTGCTTGAATCCAGCAGCTACAAGACGTGGGTTTGTTTTCTGAAAGATAAGCGCCAGTTGTAAAGGTCCCTTCGCACACCCACCCCCCCGCAGTCATGCTTTGGTGTGACCAGAGCAGCGATGGAGGGGAACTGCACCACCCCCAGCGCATCTTGCTGGCTTTGCTGCTGTTCTTGTTTCTCCTACAAACACACCTGGAGAAAGCAGCGAGGCAGCAAGTCCCAAGGACACGCTAACGTGGCTCCTTGAGCCTGCGTGGCCCTAACGGGGGTCCCACTACCAGCACGTCCCTCCCCACTGCGCAGCAGGAGCGCGGGCAGCCGAGCCGCAACTGCTGCCCGCAAAGGCGCTGCCAGCCCCGGCCCACGCTGCCTGCACACCACGACACCACGACCACCGCCGGGACGGCCGGCAGCATCCAGGCGAGCACCCGGTAGCACCGCTCAGCGCCAGCCTGGCCCCGCAGCACGCCCGCCTTTTACACGCCGTTAGCCCAGGCATTTCATTAACAGCCACCGTCAGCTCACCCCGCTGTCCCAAAGGCACCTTTGCAATAAAGGCAGCTCGCCACCAGGCACCCAGCACCCAGGGCACCCAGAGCAGCCCCCTGCCACGCTAAGACCCTCCGGCACAGCCCTGTCCGCTACCTCCGAACCTCCCGGGGACTCAGTGCTGGGTGCCGGGCCGGGCAGCGCCAGAGTCCTGGGGGAAAGCTGAAAACAGCCCGGTGGCCACGAGAGAACACGTTTGGGACAGGGGAGTACGTGGCACGGGGGCACGTGGCCTGCTGCTTCCCCCTCCCAGGCGAGCCAGCAAACCCCTCCAGCCCAGGCAGGCACGGACACGGGTGCAGCGCTGTGGGACGGGGCAAGGCAGACCCCGCTCCCTGTGCCACCACGGCCACGCAGGGCACGAGTCCCCAGGGTGCCGGGGACAGCAGCGCTGTGACGGGCGCAGCTGCTGGCAGCCAGCCCTGCTGACCTGCTCTCGGGGCAGGCAGCCTGATTTTAAATACGTGCTGAATTATTCAGGGCATTACCGTGGTTCCTGGAGCACAAGGTCCTGGACGCCAGGTCTCTGCCGGGGGTGCGCGTTGACCTCCCCACCTACGGCAGCTTTCCCGGAGGGGTCACTCCTCTTGCAGAAGAGGACTGGGGCAGCAGGGGGGAGGCTGGCAGGGCCGTGCCCACCCTGCCTGCTGCATCGCCTCCCCGCTGCCCACCGCTACGGCCACCAGATTTCCCTCCTCTTTGTTTCAGTTGCTGGTTGCTTCGGGCTGCACTGAACAACCCGGCCTCAGAAAAAAGGAAAACTGCAGCCTTTACATAAACAAATGCTGCTCAAAAAAATGCTGCTCCCTGGGAGCAGCCTGGAGCACCGGCACCAGTTCCTACAGGGGTAGGCTGGGGCCAAGGGTCTGCAGGGGGATGGGAGCTGCCTTTTCTCCTCCTTCACTAAACGCCTCCAGGGAGGCTACACAAAAGACCCAAGCACTGCCAGCCCAAGCCCAGCTTCGCCCAGTGCCACCCTGCTCAGAGCCTGGTCCCCCTCCAAACCTGGCTGGGGACAAGTCTCTCACTAGACCCCAGCCGCCACAGCCCCGCTGCAGGGACAGAAATCTCCCCAAGAGCCCCCGCATTCGGGAGCTGCTCGCACCACGTGGGCTCAGCGCCAGCGATCTGCAGGATTAGGGTCAGGCTAGAGCTGCCCCATGCAGGGACACGGCACTGAAGGGCTGAGCGCTGCAGGAACCGGGGTGCACCACTGCTCCCCTGGCCTCCAGCCATTCTGGACCTCAGCAGAGAGCCACAACACCCAGACCAAGGGCCTGGAGCAGCTCTTACCACCTTGAAGCAAGCAGGACTGCAAGGCATGGGGAGCAGGACACGAGTCCCGCGGCTCCGGCCACCCCGACCTTGTAGCAGGGTCCCTCACGGCCCTAGCACGGACCAGTGACCTTGGCCAGGAACGCCTGCGGCGCCCAGCTCTTCAAAGAGCTGCTGCCCGTGGAGGCAGGAACAAACCAGCCGCTGACCTGAGCCTCTGCAAACACCCGACATGCTCAGCACTGCCCAGCTCAGCAGCCCCTGTCCCCAACCCCGCAGGGTGGGCATCGCCCCCGGAGTCGGTTCCCTTTGTCCAGCTCCGGCTCTGCCAAACACCAGCCCCAGCTCCGGCACAGCGAGCACCAAATGCCCCAGCCACGCTGCCCCAGGCGAAGCCGCTGGCCAAGCCCCCAGCCCCTCCGAGGGGAAGCACGGGCGCTTCTCCCCCACTCGCACCCCAGCCCAGTCCAGCTCTCCCCGTCCCACCCTCTCCTTGGAGGAGCCGAAACCCAAAGGCCGGAAAGGACCGTCCTGTTCCCCTCGCCTGACTTCCCGTCAGCACACGCTGTTGGATTGCACCCAGAAAACGAAACAGAGACAGGATAGGAAATCCCCAGCTTGGAAAGCCACCCCCGGCCATGCCCAGCCGCCCGCCCCCCAGGAATGGCTCCTCTCCCACGGGCTGTCCCGGGGGGTGACCAGCTCCCCACTGCACCCACTCCCAGGGGAAACACACCCATCATCATCACACAGACCTTCAAACAGCTTCAAATCACGCAAAAAGTTTAAAAAAACCAAAACAAAACAAAACCCACAACACTACTGCCTCCAATCCTGCCCCTGCCAGCCCCAGGGAAGGGGGGATCCTCCTCTGCACGATGCCAAAAAGCTCCAGAGGGAAGGACCGGAGGCGAGACGCTCTCCTTATTGCTGGAGATGCACATGCCTCCTGCCTTGTACCGGCATTGCCTCTGACCTGCACAAGGGAATTTCTTCAGCTGTTTCCCCGTGGGGGCTCCTAAGGACACGAAGCTTTCCTGACTTTCCCACCCACGTCCTCTCGGCAGCCCCACGGCCACTTCTGGGCCAGCATCCAGCGACCACCCCACTTCCGAGGGAGCAGAGGCTGACCAGGCACCGCAGCCCCTGCAAGCTCCCGGGGAGGAGGAGGAGGAGGAAGAGGAGGAGGAGGAGGAGGAGGAGGAGGAGGAGGAGGAGCGCACCCATGGCAGCTCCACGCTGGAGGAGGCGGTTGAGCACCAGCTCTCCCTGCCCGGCAGCACAGACCGGCAAGCACAGAGGGGCTGCAGGGTGGGGGCATGGAAGGGAAGGGGACAGGTGGCTGCAGAGAGGTGACAGAGTCACCGGCTCAGCCACGTGACGCCTGCACCGCTCCTACCACGTTCACACCCCGAGCAAGGGCAGCGCCGGGACCGAAGCCTGCTATCTGCCGAGCGCAAGGCTGCGCCGTCTCCGCCAGCCCGGCCCCAGCAGAAAGGCAGCCATGGAAATTGGACGTTTTCCACCCCAAATTCTTTCCTTTTTGGAAAGGAGTTTACCAATAAAAGGCACTTACTGCAGAATCACAGTCCAGACCCAGGCCACTTGAAAAAGAGCTAATTTCCTTCCTATTTAAGCAAAAAGCTGAGAGCACATTTGCCCCAGATGTTCCCTCCCTCCCGCAAATAATGGAGGGGAGAGAAGCTCATTCATGAGCTCCAGCTTTGCCGAGTCCCTGGTCCGTGCAGCCTGTCCCCAGGGGCGGGCGAGAGCCAGGCTGCGACGCCAACCTCAGCCGAGGCACCGCGGGGTCACTCGTCCCCGGGGCAGACGACTCCCCGCCAGCCCCCCAGCTGCTCTCGGGGCTCAGGAGACCCTCGAGGGGCACAGGAGGGGAGAGGAGCAGTGCAGCCCCCAGCAGCCGATGCTGCTTCAAGCAAGAGCAAGTGAGGCCAAGGGGCAGCCCGCCCACTGCTTCGGGACACAGCGGGGTCCCCAAAGCCAACAGCCACGTACGGAAGGTTTTTCTCTGACGGGAAGCAAGCCCGGCTTGCAGAGGGGGGTGCTCCCAGGGTGGCTGCACCCGCTCCCCGGCTCTGCGCTCAGCAGCCCCGCGCGCCGCCCGGCTCTGCCCTCACCTTCCTGCTGCCGTGCGAGGAGAAGCTGTGCGAGTGCCGCTGGAGGCTGCCCCCGCTCAGATCCAGCTGCGGCTTCCAGACCTCCCCGTTGTCGCTGCCCACCGACTTGGTGGGCGAGACGCTGGAGTTCAGCAGGATCCCACTGTGCACCATCTCCTCCGTGCAGGTCAGGCGCAGGCTGCACAGGTACTCGTCCGTCTCCTTGTCCACCACGAGCAAGCGGGTCTCCGTCTCCACGGCTTTGATGCGCTGCACGACCTGGAAAGGAGAACAACAGCTGAGCAGAAACCCAGGGACCTCCGGGCTGTGGCAGGAGCTGGACCCAAGGACCATCAGCTCCCCAACACTCTCCTGCAGCTTCGGCCTTGCTGCAGGGCGCAAGTTTGCTGTCGCTTCCAGCCATCGCTGATGGGGGAGAAGGGCAGAGCGCAGCTTTGGGGGACCCCCAGGACGGAGCATCTGTTGCCTGCAGCCCCGGGCGATGATGGTGATGGCTCTTTCCGCCTCGCGCCCTGCAACCATCATGACAGCTCTGCCCCAGGCCACTGCACAAACCACCCAGGATCACCCGCTCCGCTCACACAGGAGCTTTCACAGAGGCTGCTTCACTGCCCCCCAAGCATCAGAAACCCTGCTGCCTGGTTTTGTCCCTTAGAGGGACAACAAAATCTGTCCCACCAAGCAAACCGTCTCGCACACCCTCATTTCCTTGATCTGTGGGGTCTGTCTTCCCCCACAGCCGGGGCAGGATGGAAAGCCGGGGTGCACAGGGAGGCACCAAGCACCCATGCATGCATTCGGGGGCTGGGCTGCCTTTGCTGGGTGCTCCCCACCGCACCGGTGTATCGGCTACCCCCCGCCCTGGGTGGCTTTATGAAAGAAACAACCCGATCTGCGCATTCACCCCTGGTCTGTGCTAGGAGCCAGCAGAGATAAGGGAAGCCAGTGCTGGGAGCGGGAGACGGGCCCGTCCCTGCTGGGATCCAGCTCCGGGCAGCGCTGAATGGGGACCATTGTCCTGCCGCTGCCCGGCTCCTTCGCGGGGATCGGTGACTGGCAGAGGCTCTGAAAGGAGCTTGCGGTGTCGGCACGGCGGGGAGAGCCGGGAGGAGCCGATCCCAGCCGCAGCCAGGCAGGGGGGTAAATCGCACCAGGGCGGGCTGCGATGGAACCAGGCAAATCCAGGACACGCACAGGAGCAGGGTGAGGGGAAACCGCCTCCAGAATCCCTGCCAGCAGCCACAGGGCGCTGGCTCTGCTGGGCCACCTCCTCCCTGCACAGGCCTTCATCCCAAAGAGGAGGAGGAAGGGTGGTATCGCTGGCAATGCAGCCATCCCCAGCCATGAGGTGGCCCTGAGGACCACAGACCCGTGACCCTCCAGGCACGCCGGGAAACCCCCAAAGCCGCGCTGGGCTTCCTTACAGAGCTCTGATCTAGGTCACACCGGCCAGACACACCGCAACCACCAAGGTTGTAAGTGACAAACGAGCCTAATGCGCAATTAGCTGGCATTTATTTACTCCCCTGCACGCTCCATTCAAGGTCAACAGAGCCGGTATATGCAAATGAAAAAAAACGACCAACAAGAAATTTACAGGCTGCAGACAAGGCTGCTTGTCCTGAACCAACTGATCTGCCGCGGGGTCCATCTCCACGCGCCGCATCGGGCAGCAGCGTGCCCAGGGCTCCCATCCGCAACCGGCCCGAAGGGTGCTATTCCATCAAGCCCCAGAAAAATCCACCTGCTCCCTTTCGGATCTATTTACACGCGACAGCAGACAGTGCTGCCGGTACCGGCAAGGGAGTGCCTGTGCGAGGCCACTTCTCCCCGAGGGGACCTGGGAGCCAGCAGCCAACGTGCAGCGGTGGCAGGAGATGCAGACGGGCAATGCCCGCGGGAAGCGTGCAGGAGAAACATGCTGGGTCCCACACAGCAACATCCCCCAGACCCTGTAATTTGGGTGCTCCAGGCATTAGGGCAGCCCAGTTAATCGCTGGCAGGGAGGAGGGTCCCGCAGACCACAACGAAACACGGAGGGTCCACAGAAGCGCCCTGACCTGCCGCGGTGCTGCACGGCACTGGCACGGCAGGATCGGCCCGCTGCCGAGCTCCCCAACAGCCACGGCAAGAGCAGCGACGGAGCAAGCGTCCCCCCAGCCCCACGAGTGCCAGGGGCTGAGCCAGGCAGGGCTGGAGGTGGGCACAGAGCAGCCCCTCGCCCTCTCCCCATTAGCGGGGATGAGCAGAAGGGGCTTTCCGTGACAAACTCCCCAGGCAGCAAGTCGCTCTGGGGACAGAGCAGCGAGGTGAAAGGCAAAGCAGCAGCCAGGCACCTGGCGAGGTCCTGCCCGACACGGGCAGAGCCTGGCACCCTACCCGTTTCCGAGCCATGGCCACAGGCTCGAGTCCGCAGCTTTTCCGAAGACGCCACAGCCTCCCCTGCGCATCTGGCGCCTCGGGACCTTCTCAGCACCGGTCCCAGCCGCATGATTTCCGCGGCTCCACCCAAACAGACTTTCACCCCTGGCTACACCAGCACCAGCCCGGCAGAGCCGGCCCGGGCCTTTCCACCCTTGCCAAACACCAGCTGGGAGACTCGCGGTGCCACTGGGAACAAGCTCAGTTCATCCCTCCCGCTCCCAAAGAGACGCCTCTGCCCGTGCACCGCGCTGCCAGCCTCAGCCAGGACCTGGAGGCTTCCCTCGCTGCTCTGCCACGCGCTGCCCGCCTGGGCAAGGAACCGAGGAGCCGGGATGCACTTCTGCATCCGAGCCACGAGACGCCCTGAGAACACGTTCTGCCTTCGCTCCTTGGGTAAGGCCAGGAAAAAAAACAGAGAACAAAGACACAAATGCCGCCAGCTTCAGCTCGAAACACAGTTACACCCAAACAGCAAGGCCTTGTTTGCTGCGGGCTCCGTCCCACCGCAGCTTCAGACGCACAGGGAGAAGTGTTACTTATTCAAGGCTGGGGACCTCAGCAGCACAAGGAGGCGAGGCCACAGCCGGCCCGCTGCTCTAGCCCATGGGCAGGAGCCAGCCGCCACGGCATCGCCCTTTCCACAGTCCATCAGTGCTGGGTTGGTTTTTGGTTTGGTTTTTTTGTTTGGGTTTTTTTTTTTTTTTTTTTTTTGGTGGTTGGGGGGGAAGGGAAGATGTTCTTGCTGTATCGAGGCAGGAGGAAGGGCAATCCCAGAGCATGTCTCAGGGCAGGGCTGCTCCTGCTCGCACCACTCGCACGCGCACACACCCTAATGCCATCGCAGCAGGAACACGGCACGGCAGTGAGCTCCGCGACACCCCGGATGGGACACTCCATGCCATTCACTGCTCTGCAGCAGGGAGCGAGCGCCAGGGCTTCATCCTGCCTCCGCCAGCAGAAAATGGAAGACAGGAAAGTTTCTCCCATTTCACTTGACCTACTGGAAAACCCCCACACATTTCAAAGACGCAGCTGGCTGTCTCAGCTCCGCTATCGCCCAGCCCCAGCATCCCAGTTTCAGCAGGGAGTTCTGATGGCTTCCAGTACGACGCAGCTCCTTGCAGGAACACAGCCCTCCTTTCTGCCCAGCCAGATCAAAACGTAGATCCTCCTTCAAGGGTTTTGGAAATCACATTCAGGACAAACATTACCTTTTACACAGCTGGCTGAGATCATCAAAACAGGCTCAATTAGCCACGAAAACCCACCAAGCCCAAGGAGAGGAGTCCACAAGGCTTTACTGGAGCCACCTGGAAGGCTCTGCCTCACCTTCAGCACAGCGACATCCACGCCTGGGGGGTGAAGCCCGGGAACCCGCAACCCCCAAAACTCTGCCGGGTCCGCAAGCTACGTGAGGCACAGCCCCGCTCTGCCCCGATGAAGGGCTGGCAGCGGGGGCCAGCCATATGTTTTAAGTTACTAAAGCACTAAACCCCGCAGAGCCCTGTGAGCCGTTAGGCAAACGGGCACATTCGGCGCTCTGGCCCTGCCAGGTTCTGTGTCTGCGGCGAGACAGGAGCAGCTTGAGTGTCATTGCTTGTTTTTTTGGACTGTTCAGCAAATACAAGTTTCAGTTTTATAAGCAGAAAAGGCCACAGCCTGAAGCCTGCAGCTTCTGTTACAGAGCTGAGAAACAGCTTGCTCAGATCCCCCCAGCCACAGCTGTGGTCTAGTAACAGCCCTTCTTTCCCTACAAGCTCTATCTCACTTAAACCAGCCAAACGGCTGAACATCTGCAGAGCTTTATCGGCAGATTTTAAGGCATCCTTATACACTCTGGGCTACACAGGCAGGAGCAGCTCGCCCAAAGTGGCCAAGGAAACCCACGGCAGAGCTGGAAATAAAGCCTGGGTCTCCCCATTCCTTTCCACCACAGGTTGCATAACGCGGCAGCGCCCTGCCCATACCGAAACACCTTTGGCTTTCCCACCTTTACACAATGACAACATCCCTTCCCCAGCAGCGAGACACACCGCGCCACGCAACCGTTCTCATGGGAACTCGGCATCCCAGGCACAGAAAGCAGCCCAGGCCCAGGATTTTGGGGGGGGGCACCCACCCCACCTCCAGCAACCACCAGCCCTGGCCAGGCCAAGGATGCTCCAGCACAGATATTTTGGGAGAAAGCCACCCCTCTAGCTCACCCCAGGGAGGCTGGAGCAGGGCAGAGCGGGGGCTGGGGGGGGGGAAAGGAGGCTCAGAGCCGGGGCGCTCGGCCCCGGGGGTGCCGCCATCAGCTGCCTGCCCTGCCCACCCCCCTGCCCGTACCTGGTGGTGCGTCTCCTGCTCCACGTTGAGCCCGTTCACCTCGACGCCGCGGTCCCCGGCCCGCAGCCCCGCCGCCTCGGCCGGCGAGCCGGGTTCCACTGTGCGGATGAACTGCCCGCTCTTGCCCTTCTCGCCGTGCAGGTGGAAGCCGTAGCCGCTCTCCCCTTTCAGCATGCGGCACAGCCGCGGCTTCAGCTGGTCCTTGGCCATGGCCGGGGCGGG
>JAVKLA010000061.1:18345364-18358657 GCA_034782735.1 Sagittarius serpentarius | reverse complement strand
GCACCTGGCGTCCAGCCAGGGTCAACCCACCACAGTCGTTTTTGGCACCCAACGTGCAGAAAGCCCTTGGCAGGCAGCGGGAGCTGGTCCCACCTGCCTCCTGCATCCTCTCCCTGTGGGGCCTAGGCTAGCCGGGACATACACATGGGAATGCCGCAGAGGGTAGAGGAAGGGAGGGCCCAGGAGAGATGGAGTAGGGGAAAGGCAGCCCCCGGTGCTGCTGGCGGTGCCCGGGCGAGACAAGCCGGCGAAGACGGCCCCGGCGCGGCCCCCACTCCCCGAGCTACTGAACACCCCAGCAGCAGCCGTGGCCACCCCCGCCGCAGCAGGCAGCCGCCCCCGGGGGCTGCTCGCCTTTCTCGGGAGAGAGGGACAATCCAGTGTGCACACGTGTGAATGCACAACCATAACCACACACATTCACATACCCGGGAGAGGGGGGTATTGCAAGAAATCTGCAGCCAGGTTACAATTTTTCGGGGGCAGCTCTGCCTCCGACACGGCCCAGCCATGCCCATGCTCGGCGCTGTACCGGCGCGGTGCGCTCCAGGAGCGAGCTGGTCTCCTGAGGGTTTCGCTGCTCTATCCCAGACCCCAGCGCCCGCCCCCCCATATCCAAAAGCAAAAAAAAAAGCAGCAGCCCAGAGTGGACGGAGAACTTTATTGGCCGCCGCACAAACCCTGCGCGCTCCCCAGCCGCCCGCCCGGGCTGCGACGCGTTAATTTCATAGCACCAGCGACATGAGGACCTCATACCTCCGGACAACTGGGTAAGTCATAAATACACGGCGCAGGGCTGAAAGCCGAGACTGTTTAACAGCGACTTTGCAGCGGCCGGGCTGTGCAGCGCGGGTGCCGGCGGGGGACCCCCGCTGCCGCGCCGGCGGCACCTGCGGCCGGCGCGGGGCGAAGAGGGAGCGGCCTTCCCGCTGCCGTGCGTGCGTGCGTCCGTCCGTCCGCTGCGGCGGGAGCGCGGAGGAGCGGTGCTGGATTACCCCGTCCCGGCCCCGCCGCCACGGGGCCAGCGTCCGCGCAGCGCACGGTATGTCGGGTCGGTGACTTCAGCCGGGAGATATTTGGAGGCTCCGCGGGGTCCGGTGCAGGGGGCCAGCGTGTGTTTGGGTCTGAAAGCGAATCAGCGGAGGGCGCGTCACCGCCAAAGGGACCTATAAATCCATCTGCTGCGCCGAGTCGCCCTGGCAAAGACCCCGCGTCCGCGCGTTTGGCTCCGCGCTTCCCTCCGCCCGCGGGTGCGGCGCCCCTCGCGCCTCGCCCAGCCCCGCGCCCCCGCCCACCGAGCCTCGGCGGCGCTCGGGAGCTGGGCGCGCCCAGGCCCAGCCGTGGGAGCCGGAGCGGGCGCTCCCCGGCACTGGCCCGGCCTCCCGCCGCTCCCGCCACGCTCCTCTCTTGGATCTAAGCTTTCGCCGCGACGGGACCCCCGATCTGGAGGAGAAAGCCTTGTTGCTTCTGCTACCGGCTCTACAAATCCCAGCGCCGGCCTCTGATTCTCCCAGCAGGCTGAGGGGGGTGGTTTGATTATTTATTTTTTCCCCTCCTTGGCTGGGGTGGTGTTTTTTCGTGGTGGTTTGTGTTTTGTTTTTTTTTCCTTCCCGTCGTTGCGTGCGTGTCCGAGAGGTGCGCGGCTCCCCGCGGTGCTGGACCAGCTGGCGTTACAGGAGCCCTGATGTCTTCATCCGACTCCCCGCAGTTGTTGATGGAGTGTCTTTCTCAGATATCCAGGCAGGGTCCCAAGACCAGCACCCAGAGCCAGCTCCCGCTGCCAGGCGGCGCTCCCCGCGGCTCGGACCGCTCCCGCCGCTGCTGAGCGCGGCTCCGGGGCCGGAGCAGGCAGAGACCTCGCGGAGCAGCTCCTGCCGCGGCCACAGCACCTGCAGCAGCGGCGGAGGCCGCCGGGGCTTGTGCTGGCGGCTCCCCTCTGCCTCTATCCATACTTGCGCCCTTGCCCCCCCCATCCCCACACCTCCTCCCCTCCGCGCAAAGAGAGTCCCGGCGGTCGGACCCCGACCAGGCCCACATGCATCGGCCGGCCTGCCGCTCGGCTCCCCGACGTTAATGTCCATCTCGGGTCCGACGAGACCAGCTCAGAGGTGAGGGCGAGGCGAGGGCCGCAGCGAGGGACGGGACGGGGCGGGCGGAGCCGGGAGCGGCCCCGTGCACCGGGAGCGGCGGGGAGCCGATGGAGCCCCGGGGCGGATGGATGCCCGGGGCTGATCGCGGCCTCCCGCCCCGGATCGCAGCCACCCGGAGCTCTACGGGCTCGGCTCCGGCTGCCGCGGCCCCCCGCCCCGCCGCACAGAGCGCCCCCCCGGGCTGGGCGCAGCCCCCCTCCCCGGGTCAGGGCAGTGGGCAGCCCCGCGGGCAGGGGGCTGGAGCCCACCGCCCTCCGGGCCAGCCTGGGGACCGCTGCCCGCACAACGCCGCTCGGCAGGGTCTCCCCTTGCGCCTGGGGGCCAGGCCCCCCCATCCCCACTCCCCTCCGGGAAGGGGTACCCGAGCCAAGGCTCATCCTTTTTTTTTTTTTTTTTTCGGGGGGGGTGGGCAACACAGCTTTCGGGGCAAGGACAACCTCGTGAAGGGGAGGTGATGGGCTTGGGGCAGAGGCCGCTCATCCAGAGCTCATCCTGAACTGATGGGGTGCGCTGGGAGCGAAGCCCCCGGTTCGGAGAGAGCAGGACGCAGCCCAGCAGCTCCTCTGCCCACCCAGCCCCAGCCCGTGACCGCGGGGAGGTGCGGAGCTCCCCGCGCGATGTCTCCGCCGAGCCAGCCGCTCCGGCACACGCGTTGCTCGTGAGCTGATGCACTTCATACGTTCATGTGAAGATGCTCAGAAATGTTTTGTGTCCCCTCCATCCCGAACGCCAGGCCGGGGACGGGGTTCCTTAGCGGGCAGCTCTGCGGTCCCAGTCCCAGACGTTCCCGGTGGGGAAAGGCTCCTGCTCCATGCCGGGTGCCCCTGCGGAGAGGCCGTCCAGGTTTCACCTGGAATGAGCTTGTTTTGGTGGAACACAGATCCTCCATCTTCACCCTCTTGCATTCCTGGTCTTTATTTCCTTAAAATCTTTTACAAGGAGAAAACCACCCAGATTATTTGTCACAGCGTTGGTGCTGCGTGTCGCGTTCCTGTCTCACAGGTTTTCTAGCTCTGCTCTGTGTCGCTTCTCCTTCCTCTGCTGCTTTTCTACCAGATTTTTATAGAGCCGAAGCAAATGCAGTGGCCAGCTTGAGGCGGTAAATAAGACTCCAGGAATTAATATTGGTTCACTTTTAATTTGTAGTCTGCTTCAAAAAAAAGACTTCCACTGCAGTTAGACATAAAGTCACTCTTCAAAGGAGAGGCGCTTGCACCAAAAAGATGGTTGGTGACATGCCTTAGAGGAGACGCATTATTTCTCTCCGGCAGTTCTTCCCACCCTCATTTCCTATAGGCAATGCGGCTATCTGGGCGTTCATAGAAGGGGAGAGCGCAGCGTGGCTGGGTGGTGGGCACCAGCCCCGGTGAGCGCTCGGTGCTGTCCCTCGAGGGGCCCGTCACCCTCGGCCGGGAGCGGGCTCAGCCCCGGCTCCGGGCACCGTTGGCAGCCGGCGAGGTCCCACCAGGGAGGACGGCGGCTGCCTTTGCTCCGAGGCTCCTTTGCTCTCTGCGGCGCTGCAGAAGCGCCGATCTCGGCACAAAATCTTGGGTGACGTGAGGAGGCCTGAGAGCCGGGAAATTCGGAGACTGTTTTATTTGCTGTACAATGCAAGTACTCCCTTGAGCCTCTCTGTGGAGTTCTGAAGCTTTTTATCGGGCTAGAGGAGTGCGAATAATTGATTTTTCCACTCGCTGGCCAAACCAAAAAACTGGAGGGAGGCAGGGAGGAGAAGAAATTGTTTCAAGTTTATTTGAACAAAAAAGTTTTTCTTTTTATTTGGTGCAATAAAAACACGAGGCAGAAAATCTTTTGGGTGGTCAGACAGAACATTTTAACCCTTTTGAATGTCTTTTCTAAAGTGTTGGTAGCTTTCAAGATAAAGAAAGGGAGAAAATATCATTTCAAAAAGGTGAAAATGGGATGTTTGAATTTTTCAGAAAACGCTTTTTTTTTTTTTTGGAGCACAAACATTTTCTCAAGTGTGACCTGGATTTGTTGATTTTTTTCAACCTCAGTATCCCCAAAAGGCATTTTTTTTCCCCAAAAAACATGTATTCATTGTAGAGAAATTAAGGAGGATCAGGTACCGAGTGTCACCTGTCTGGTAAGAGGACATAACCCGGCAGAGATGCGGGGATCCGCAAACCGCTCCCAGGAAGGCTTTAGCATCCCAGCACTCGCTCCCTGGGGGCATCGGGACCCCCCCGACTGAGCCGCTGCCGGGTGCCCTCTCCTGCGGGGACACGTAGGGGACTTGGTAGAGCCCTGACTCAGTGCAGGATTTTTGCCTGCCTACTTCTGCTCGCACGCCTTGTGAGCCTAAAATGGAGCATTTATTTCATGATCCCGCTACTCTGGGGGACTGACGGAGCCGCGCTGCGGTTGCGCCTCTGAGCCCAGACGCTGCACGGGTCTGGGGTGTCCTTCCTGCCTGTCCTGGGGTGCACAGCTCAGTGCATGCTTTGGCACGGACATGGTTCAAAGAGAAATGCTGTGTTTTTTCACTGCGGTTGATGGGGAAGGCTCCAGCTTCGTGTGGAGGAGCTGGAAAGAACTTGAAAACGCGTTGTGCAAAGGTGCGTCCTCACGCGGCACAAAACCCCTTCAGTTCTCAAGGCCATCCTGCCGTTCCCCATCTGTGGCCCATTGTAGAAAAAAAGGAGAGAGCACAGGAGGGCTCCTGCGCTTCCTGGTAAATCTGATTAAATCCAGCAGCTACTGCGCAGGCGAGGTTTTTCCATTTAAATTTCTGTGTGTTTTGCTTTGGGCAGATATTTAAATCTGAACAGGGCCGGCCTGGAGGCTGAGGAAGTTCAGGGGGTCTGTGTGCTTACTGGCTTGGAAGGGTTTGAAGCTCTTTTTGTTTGACATCTGCTTCTAATTCCTTCACTGCACTTGGTTGAGCAGCGACAGGGAATTACACCTGTGTCCTGAACCCTGTTTGCTTTAGGCCTGATCCTCTTGCATCACTAACGCAAAATACAGATGCTGTGAAAAGTTTCGCAGTTACAGAAATTAGGCTCAACCGTCAGGCTCCCTGGTGTGTCGGAGGGAGGGAATTTTGGAGCCCTTAAAGTCCATCTTCATTCAGAAACTGGCAAAACCTCGGCTGATAACCTGAGCCTTTTCAGGCTGGCTTGTTTCTACGGAGGGTGGCGGGTCAGGGCGAGGGGCTCTTTGAGGAGGAGGATGGTTTGCCGAGGCTGATGATGGAGTCGCTGGGCTGTGCCGGCGCTTCCAAAGAAATGAGAGTTTTTGCACGTGCCTTTGGGCCATCTTCGGCCAAAGAGGACACAGGTTTTCACGACGTCGGGAGCCCCACGGTTCCCTCGTCGCTCCACCTCGTGCCTGCCGGATGGCTTTGGGCAGATCTTGTGGCTTCTCCATTTCCCCCCCGCTCTCCCCGACGCTCTCCCGGGATGCGGGTCGCACCCTCGTGCTTGTCCTGCTCAAGGATGGGAGCTTTGCCAAAGGCAGGGGGAGGGCGAGGAAAAGGCTGGGCGCTGCCGGACACCCCTCCCTTCAGCTTTCGTGAGACACCGGGTTCCATCTCAGCCGAGGGAGCAGCTGGCAGGGAGATGCTCTTCCTCCCATGTAGCCTCCTCCTCCTCCCCATCAGCGCGCTTTGGCCGGTGTTTATCCGCCCCCTGCTCCACACGCAGCTTTCCACCGCGGAGACGGAGCTCCCTGGGCTGGTTGCAGCAGGCTCCACGTCCCGGGAGACCTTGGCCACCCGCAGCACCTCCTGCCTGGGTGTGGAAGAAGACCGGGGTCCCTCTGCCCAAGCTCAGGGCTGTACCCTTGTCGGGGAGCTGCAGAGAGCCGCTGCTACTGCAGTAATTAGCTCTGACTGTTAATAAAGGAAGTCTTGGGCTTTCCGCCTAGCATGGATGTGGCCGTGCTCGTTCCTCCCTCATTTCGCCGTCACTCAGCATGGGGCTGCTGGGTCCCGGCCGCTCTCGGGGAGCAGCGGCTCTCGAGGAGTGGGGAAAGGCTGATGATTTATTTGCACTGCTGGAGGAACTGGGAATGAGAGCAGAGCTCATAAAAAGCACCGTCTCATTTTCTCTAGGCCTCTGTGTGTGGCACTATTGAGCTGTAAACATTTTCCAGGTTAGATTTATAGAGATAGAAGCAGAACTGATCATTAGGAGGATTAATTAGACGCTCTGTGCATTGTGAACATCCAGAAAGTTCAGTTACACTGCTAAGAGCTGGGAGATCTCTCTTGCACAAGCTGGCAGGTAGGAATCCGCCCAGGTCCTTTATTATTTGCAAGCAGATAGCGGTGCGCTAGGTACTGAGCCGGAGGGGGCCCAGCAGCACTTGGTGCTATGCAGGCGTGGAGCTGGTGACGGTCCCCGGCCAGGCTGGGCGCACCCGAGACCTCCCACGTGGCAGCACATCCACGGACAAGTGTGCGAGCAACGACGCTGCTCCCGCGCGCCGGCGGCATGCAAGGCGCCCTGCTGCGCACCCGCCGTGCCCCCGCGGCACCGGGTACCCCGCTGCTGGGGCTGTGCAGTGCGACAGCCCCGCCGCTGACCACCTTTTTCCCCCTAGAAGAGCCGAAATGTCTTTAGCAGCTACAGGAAAACCACACAGATAATATGACTGCAGAGGGATTTGCTCCTGGGGAGGCTGGTGTCGGCACAGCTTGTTTCCTGAGCTGGATGCCAGCCGGTGCTGGTGCCGGTGCCACGCCGGCGTGCCACTGTGCCTGCCGCAGCAAGGCTGTGGATGTAAGAGGAGCACCAAGCCCTCCAGCTGGCTCTGGGGCCCCCTATCCCTGGGAGCACCCACCCCTGGGAGCACCCATCCCCAGCAGCACCCATCCCTGGAAGCACCCATCCCCAGGAGCACCCACCCTGGGGCGAGGCTGGCGGCGGAGCAGCACCGGGGAGCATGTCTGTGGAAGTGCCAGCGCGGCAGAGGGGACCTCCCCGGGCAGGAATGAACCCGCGAGGTCCCTGCCAGCACCCTGCCTGGCGGGCAGCACTGCTGCCCAAGGAGAGCGCTGGCATTCATTCGTGCCACGCTCCACCACAACCGGCTCCTCTCCTGCCAGAAAGAGCAGGAGAGCGGAGGCTCCGTGCCGCCAGACGTGGGAGCTGGAGCCGAGCCCTGGGGTGGCGATGGCCGGAGCAGGGAGCGGCAGAAGCACCTCGAGAGGCTCTTGCGGCGCTGGAGGTGGATGGAGGTGGGGAGGGGTGTCCCCGGCTTCACCCAGCTGGGACACCCTCGCCGCCAGCCCAGCCGCAGCAGCCGGCGGGGGCTGGGAGCGCAGCCGCTCTGTGCTGGTGTTTTAGCATGGCCGTGCCTGGGTTTCATCCTACCGTGCCGTGAAAGTCACGGCCCAGGCTAAGGGTTCTGGAGGTACCAGCTCTTCCACTGGCATGTCCAGCCCTGGATGCCACCCCAGCACCCAGGGGACCCCGTGAAGGCTGGGGCCATTCCTGCAACATCTTCTCGGCATGAGCAGAAGGGCTAGGACATCCCCAGGGGCCTTCGCTGGTCCCTGAGGTGTTTGCAGCTCTTGGCAGGGTTTGGGGAGTGCAGTCTGATTGAGGGGCTGCTTCTCTTGCAGCAGCTGCACAGCTGGGCTGGGGGAGGACGGCATCCGTTCCCCTCTCCTGCACGCGTTAGAAGGAATATCCATCAGAAAGTAAGACGGGGAAATGCTCAAGCCTGGGAAGGTCCCTGTAACCCAGCGTCTCATCACCCAGGAGGAGGTGAAGCGGGGCTGGAGGGGACCCCGAGAGGACGCTTTATCTTTGCTGCACCACCAGCCACTCCTGTGCCGGACCCAGCAGTGTGTGTGCCCACCCCCAGGAGAGGGGCCCGGGGTCCGGGAGGATGCCCAGGGAGCAGGCAGAGCCGGGCAGCGCAGGCAGGACAGCGCTGGTACGGGTCACCTCTGCTGCCGGTGGCACGTGCCCACGGCGGGTGAGCTGCCCCGAGGAAGCAGCGCGGGCGCTCCCCAAATACAGCCCTGCGTACGGTCAACACAGGGGAGGCACCTCCAGGGTGGCCTCGGCACGTGGCCAGCACAGCCCTCGGGACGCCGGGGCGGTGGGACAGACGGACGGACACATGCGTGGGTGGGAGCGTGGGGCCCGTGGGAGGGTCCCGACCTGGTCTTTCCCCTCAGGCACCCCAGGAATAGACGCCAGGCTGCTGCAGCTCGGCCGGGGAGATCTCTGCCCGTGGCTCTAAGCCACTGTCACCTTATCAGCGCTCTGGACATCTTGGAAATAGGCAAAGCAGCAGGCACAGAGATCCTGTTATCTCCTGCTCTCTGCAGCTCCTACCCCTTAGCTCCAGCCTCGGTAAATTCCCTTGGGCGGCATCAGCGTGAAGGTGTAGGCGGACCGGGATGAGACAGGACCCCTGGCAGATCCCGGCTCAGCGCTGGGTCCCGCAGCCTGGGGCTCCCCACAGGGACATTCGGGGCCATCGCAGGGACCGTCCAGGGTACCCAGCTCTGCCCAAGGGCTTTCCATCCCCAGCCACCACGGCACCCAACAGGTGCCACCCGCCGGAGAGGGGCTCAGACCTGGCCCGGCTCAGCCCCAGCCGCCTGCATCCCGGTAGGGCGAGGAACAGCTTCTGGGCAGAGCCGACAAGGGAGGAAATTCCTTGGGGAGTTTTCTTCCTCCTGGTGCACGCGGTGGCCCTGCAGCCATTGTGCGTGTGAGCTCACGCCGGCTCCCCTGGGGCTGCCGGTTCCTGTCCCAGACGCTGCCCTCCCCAAAGCCCCCAGCCCCGGCGTGCCCGGCCGCCTCGGTGGATCCTGCTGGTCCCTTGGGAGAGGCCGGGGAGCCGGGAAGGAAAGGGAGCCGCCCCGGGCTCGGGCCCAGTTGGGGTGGGACATCTTCCTGCCCTGGGATTCGCCCGCCTCTTGGACTGGAACAAAACGCATCCGCTGGCACGGCAGGCTGGGTGATGGCGTACCCCGTCCGGGAAAGCCTCGCTGCGTCAGCCGGCCCTGGCTCCGGCCGGTGGTGCTGGATCTGCAGAGCTCCCAGGCGGCACCTCGGGGCTGGACCTGGACCAGCGGCCAGATCCGGGTCCAAACCCCGCGTGTGCTGCACGGGGAACCCAGAGCCCGGGAGCAGCCCCGTCCCTGGGCTGCCCTAATCCAGACGTGGAGCGGTGGGACAGGCCTTGGTCGGGAGCGTCCATCCCCTCCCAGGCCCGTGGTCTTGCCTGGGGTCGTGCAGGCAGAGGGGCACCCATGGGGGCAGTTCCCCACTCTGCAAGGGCGCAGGGACGGGGACAGGGTGGGAGGGCTCATCCTCGCCCCCGTTGCAGTTCCCCAGCCTTCCCCAGCCCCGGGCATCGGCGTGGCCATGAGCTGGCTTGGCAAAGCCATCTGGGTGCCGCCGCATTCCCGGCACCCCCGGCACCCTGCCCACCACCCCACAGCCTCAGAGACCTGGTGGGATGTGGTAAGAGGGGAGGGTGACGTGTCCCACCCTCGCCTGGGGGTTTCGAGCCCCCCACCTCTCCCAAAGCCCAAAGAGGTGCCGGGAATCGCTCTCCTCGGCTGCAGTTACTCTACACAAAGATGCTCCGTGGGGGGTCAGGGGGCACCGGGACCCTGAACGGGGCCGGGAGACGACGTGCTGCTGTGGCTCTGGGTCTGTCCACGCTCCCCCCGAAAGCTTTCGTCCCCCAGCTTTGCTCCTGGCTGCAAACCCAGCCTGTGGCAGGCAGGGACCCAGCACCCTCCGCGGGAATCCCTGGGGCTGCATTTCATCTCAGGGCATCCATGGGGACCCTGTGGTCCGGGCACGCAGCCCCCCAGAGCAAGGGGGCCGGAAGACAGACCAGGGGGGAGCGCGGCATCTCCCCCAGGACCGGTCTTTTAGAAGGGATCAGATGAACGTCCATCAGGGATGGCTGGGTCCTGCCCTGAGGCCAGGGGGTAATTAAATGCCTTCTTAAGCTTTCTTCCGTTTTACTGGGCTTGTTGACGCCCGGGGAAGGCCCAGACCTCTCCAGGGAGCTGGCAGCACAGAGGAAATTATTTTATGGCCCCAGAGAGGACTCAGCTCATGCTGCTCAACAGTAACAGGAAAAATTATTTTACAAGGTGAGAAGTGAAGGGCTTGCGGTTAACTGAGTGTCTCGCTGGTTTTGCCCCAGTAATTGGCACGTACAAGTGTTTCTTTCCAACGGACGAGGGCGGAAGCGCACGCTCCAGTCGCGTCTCTCATCGCATCGTCCTTCATCCCCCTCTCTGTGCATCCTCCTGTGCAAAGCTGACCTTTACCTCTTCCACCTCATTTTCTCACTTACCTCCATCAAGAAGGGCAATCTGCCTCGGCGGCCACTCCACAGGCTGATTGGCACCCGGACAGGTATGGCCCTTTTCAAGTGCAGCTGCCTAATGGGTTATTGGCAATCATGTCTCATTTGGCCCATCCGAGCACCACGCTGCGCTAACGAAGAGCAGAAATTGGAAAATCATGGGGCGGGGGGGAGGGAGAGGGGACATGGAGGAGAAAGCGGTTGGGAATCAACTGGGAGAGCACGATCCTTGACGCGTTACAGCACCTGAAATCCTCCCCGAGACCCATCGAGGGGTGACGGCAGCCCCCCGGCTGGACGGGGCAGAGCGGCAGGCAGGGCTCGGCGTGCGCCCGGCTCTCCCGACAAGCGCCGCGAGGGGTTTTTCCTTTCAGATCCCAACCAAAGGCAGCACAAACCCTGCTGCCCCCGCTCCACGGTCAGCCACAGGGGCTTGGCAGGAGCAGGCGGTTCATGCGAGAGGGGTGGAAATGTCTCTTTTTGCCAGATTTCCTGTAAAATCCGCCAGCACCGGTGGGCAAGAGCTCAGCGATTCATGGGAGCCGGACTCAGCCCCGCCAAACCTCAGTTTTCTCTACAGCCCGGATCCCACCCGCTCCAGCACACCTTCACCACACGCTCCTGCCCAGCCCTGAGGCTTCTCCCTGTTTTAATGGGGAATAACATTTATTTCCATCAGCAGAGACACGTATAAAATTAAGCTCTAAGCAGGCAAATAAACAACTAGAGCAGTGATGACTCGCAGAGCTTTTGTTCAGCCCAGTCCAGGAAAGATTTCTAACTTTGTCATCTTAATTGACACTTAGCCTGGCAGTAACTCCCCAACGGGCAGTAAAAGAGATTTACTGTAAAGCTGCAGAAGAAACTGTGTCAAGGAGTTAAATCATGTCAGAAAAATCTGGGAGTGACTCGACGGCGAAGTGCCTGCCCTGTGTGGAGCCGTACCAGGTTTTGCTTTAAAAAAGACAAAAACCAAACCAGCACAATGAAGCCAAAGTTTCCTTTGATCAATTCTCATTTTAATGAGGGCAGGTTCCTAGGAAGCAAACAGTACATGTTTGTATCATATTGCAAACAAGCTAGTACAGAAATCTAAAAAAAATAAACAAAAATAAATATCTTCCCTGTTTATTTCTCCCCAAGTTTATAGCACTAGGTTGACCTGAAAACAAGATGAATTTACCACTGGGTCTGGACAGTGGCCACGAAAAATCAGATTTTTTGGAATGCAATTGTCTATATGGTTTCAGAGAGGTCAGAGTACCAGGAGATCCGCCGATGAGACTCTTCCTCGCCAGCTAGGGTGAGCGGTTTCCCCCTCGGGCAGTCAATGCTCCTCCGGCGCTTGAAGCATCTCTGCCGGGCCCCTTCAGCGGGTCAGAGCCATGTCTTCAAGTGGGAAAAGCTGAAAGGAGAAGAGGGACCGAGTTATTTCGGAGCCTCACCTGAGCGTCCAGCTGCGTACCCGAGCCCCGCCACCACCTCCCTCCCCACGTGGGACCACATTTCCCCTCTGTACGGCACTTAAACCGATGCTGCATTTGCGATACTCAGGAAATATTCTCCTCCGTGGGCTCAGATCCAACCCACGATGACTGCAGACTCCCTTTCTGCCAGTGTGCACGCAGGTAAAGCCCATGCAGACACCCAAATCCCGGGCTCGGACCTGCCTGGGAGGCTCCCGTGGAAATCTTGCCGTGAAATCAGAGGGATGCATGCACGTCCGCAGGTCCAGAGCCCCAACCGTGGTACATGGGACTGCTCTGCCTGCACGCAGCCAGGCTGCGGGAGGTAGCGGGACAGCGCAGACGTAACACAGGGCTGAGCTGACCTGTCCGGGCTTTCCCCAAAAGATACTAATCCCAGATTTCCTCGAAAAAAGGAAGGGGGGAAGGAATACAGCTACGTGTTTCAAGGGCTGATCCAACAGCTAAAAGCCTCCGTGGATTTCGGCTGGATCTTGGCTTTACATAAGAGGAAAGAGATTTAATGTTTGGAACCAGCCCTGAGCCAGTCCCACGCAGCTTGGCTGAGCCCCGAGCGGGCAGGGAGAGGGGTCCTGCGGAGGGGCCAGGCCAGGAGCACCTTGGCATCGCGGGCCTGCCGGCCCCACAGGCACCCCTCCCGGCACCGGCAGCTCGGTCCCGCAGGGTGCAGGTTTGTGATGCACCAAACGGGGGGCACAGAAATCATCCGGCTCCTTTTTCTGCCCTAAAGCCAAAGCGCAGCTCCTCCAAACTCATCCCATGGCGGGGAGGAATGACTGCCCCCTCCTCCCGGCCCGCTTTGCTGGGTGCAACAAACCTCGTGGTTCAAGTTTAAAAATGCGGCAGAGACTCAACTCATGCAGACGCACTCACGCAGTGGTGACGGGGCTGTAACCCCCCCGGGACCCGGGCTGTCCCGCGGGGTGACGGCTCCCCTCGCTCCCCCACACCCTCCCAGCCCAGCTGGGGCTGGGGTGCAGAAGGCGGTGCGGGTGTCGGGGGCAGCTCCCCACATCTGGGTGATGCCATGGGGCAGCCCAGCTCCCTGCTTGGGGCACTCCGAAACCCCGGTGCCTGTGGGGTGGGAGACCACAGCAAGGCTCTGTGTACCCCCAGTTACCCGGCGAAACCCCTCCCGGGCTCCGTGTGCCCCCAGTTATGCGGCGAAGCCCCTCCCAGGCTCCACGCAGCCCCCGTTACCTGGTGAAACCCCCCCACCAGCACCCCAGGGTGTCACAGAGAGATTCCTGCACCCCAGGCACGGGCGGCACCCTTCAAGCACCCTGGGGCGCTGCGGAGAGACCGTGCCCCCCCCCGGTGACACCCCCGGGCTCCAC
>JAVKLA010000061.1:18320235-18343638 GCA_034782735.1 Sagittarius serpentarius | reverse complement strand
TATGCTCCCTTGCTGGCGCTCTCTCCCCACGCGGTAAGCTGTCAGGCCATGGGGCGAGGGACCCGGCATCCTCCCCATGGCCCCGAGCATCCCTCCCGTCCTTGAGCATCCCCCTTGCAACCTTCGGCACCCTCCTCATGGCCCGAGCAACCTCCCCGTGGTCCCCTTTGCAGCCCCCAGTATCTTCCCCACGGCCCTAAGCATCTCCCCACAGCCCTGAGCATCCACCTGCGGCCCCACTAACCTCCCCACAGCCCGGCACCCTCCCCGGCCCCTCAGGACCTGCTTGACAGCAGCAGGATTTACTGCCGGAGGAAGAGGTGTTGTAAACCGACTGCAAGTGAGGACCCTCAGAGGGTCCTGTGGCCCCCCTGCCTCAGGTATGACCCCCAGCCTCACTGCCGAGAGAGAGAGAGAGAGAGAGAGAGAGAGAGAGAGAGAGAGAGACCGACTGCAAGGCACAGGAACGTGCCCTGGAGGAACCGTAAGTAAGAACAAATTGCAGTGATTTTTCAGCAAAATTCACCCCTAGCAGGGTACCAGACGGAGGTGGGCGAGGCGGACCGAAGCCCTTCTTCGGTAACCTGCCTCGGTGCAGAGTCGATGCCGCTGCCGGCAGGGAGCAGAGGGTCCACACGCGCCCCAGGAAGCACAGTGTCCTGCTGCGCAGAGCTCGGCTGGCCCCTCTCCACCTTCCTACTGCCCACAAAGAGGTGAGACCCGGATTTCACTCCCGGCTCACTCAGCTCAAACTAATATCCCACCTGCGGTTCAGGGGTCCTAGTGCCCACGAACACGCCTCGGTGCAGGGCAAAGGCACGACTGCTTAAGAGGTGCAAAGCGATGGGAAGAGGTAAGAGAGCGAACCCGTGCGAGGGGCTCGGACGGCTGCTGTGCTCGTGCACAGCGCAGGCCCCCGTGAATGCTACCCCCGGGATCACTGTCTGCTTTTGGTCGCTTTTCCATCACAGTTTAAAATGGGCAGCTGCCTGACTTCCTACCCAAACAGGTACTTGAGTGAGTAACTCCTGCTCTTCCATCTCTTCTTTAGGAATAAAAAGATGACCCAGGAGATGAATACCTGATTCCCATGGGATGCCTGCCAACTTGTCTTCCTCTCACCGAAGCCTACGGCCTTTGTAATCCAGAGAAATTACAGGAGCTGGTATTTCCAGCCCCTTCCAAGACTCCTCTGGTGAGACTTCTTAACCAACGGGAGGGCTGGGGGTTCAGTAACACCATCCCTGCTGCCTCCTGCTGAGAGCCACTTTATGTTGCCTGGATCAAAATCTTGGTGACCACACAATGTTTTGCCCATAGATATTTTGGAGGGATGCGAGGAGGTGGTCGCTGTGCTCCCCCCTGCTCTTTGGGAGCCTGCAGCAGACAGGAGCGAGCAGTCGCTTTGCGCTTCCTCCTGCAGCGGAGTGCTCAAGACCATTTGCAGTGGATTTGTCGGGCTGCTTCCCCTCCTCTTCTGCAACTCCGTTCTTCTTAAATAGGGTATTACTGTGAATTTTGCCATTCCAGTCAGGTGGCTTTTTCCCCCAGATTCCTTAATAAAACCAAGCAGGTCAAATTTATGCTCATCAGGGAGCAATTCCAGTTCCTCTTGTTTATTAGCCAAGTTCTTGCCTTTACACACTGAACTATGACTAAATAATTTCTTTTTTTTTCAGGCCACACAGTAACTTGATTAATTTTGTTCTCAGCATCTTGCATGCTCCTGTGTGCCCATTTCTCCTTGTTGATATTACTTTAACAAGCTCCCAAGGAATCCGGCCAGCCTGCTTCCCACTGTCAGGCTCCCCGGCTCTTCACCGGCATCCATCCAGCCCCCGTCTTCTCACGCCCAGCAAGCACAAGTTCCCAGCAGCAAAGCTTTCTCCAACAGCCCAGCTTGCACACGTCGGCGTTATGTGACCCTCTGCTCAGGCATGGGGACGTGTTTGCACGTTCAAGCAGGAGACAGGCCCATGCTGGGGACCTCACCTCGGCCGAGCAAAAACCTCCTCCTGCAGGAACCAGCCCCTTGGCCAGGCAGGGGCCAGAGAGAGCCGGGCTGGGGGCTGGGGGGAGGAGGAGGAGGAAAAGAAAAGTGCAAAGCAGCAATAAGACTCGGGGAGGTGTAAGACGGTCGGTGCAGAGCCTCACGATTTTCCTCTTCTGGGAAGGCTGAGGAGCGAGTGAAATTCCCAGTTGGTAAGAAGGCGATCCCGGCCTTTTCCCGAGAGGAGTCCTGGAAGTTAGGTCTGTGCAGAGCACGGCTCGTTTCTGTTAATGAACCGGACCCAGAGAGTCCGACTCACCCACGGCCCAACTTCTTGGAAGCACCCAGGCTTACAGTAAGGACGAAGCTGGGCTCCCATCTCCCACCCAGCAGATCACTGATGGGTGGGCTATTTTTGTCACCCTTTGAGTGCTCTGGACATTACGAACGGCCTCACCACTTTCGTGTTTTAATAGAGCCATTAATGAATGGCATCGGTACAGCGCACAGACAATCACATCGCATCCCTCCCTGGTCACCGAACCCCAGTTCACAACAGGACACGCGCTGCCAGGTTTATTTCACTCAATAAAAAGCCATTATACTTCCTTCTCCCCCCGAAGAGCCGGATCAATTCCAAATGACGTGACGCTCGGTCTGGAGAAGGCAGAGGCTCGTTCCTGCCTCTGCCCCCATTCCCAAGCAAACAGGCGGTTTTCGCAGCTTATGTTTCCCTGCAGCAATGCAGCAACGTGGGCTCAACCTTCCCACCCAGGAGTGGAAGATTTTCTTATTCCTGGAGATCCACTTGAGGTGTCTTTTACGTGTATTTTTGGCATAACTTGAATAACCTGTCACGCTGATAAACTGTCCGGGAACTGAACGGAACTCTCTCCTCCCAGTACATTGACTGATCCCTGCTCACAGCCAGCCTGTTGTGTCTGCAAGGCTCTTTGAGATCCTTCAGGCTGTGACAGTAAGGCTCTGGATCTTGAGCAGAGTGCACATTTCCTCTCCCAAGTGTTTTTAAATATCTTGCGAATGAAACAGCTGACAAGCAATTTGTCTTCTATTTATATTCTAAGTAGCTAAAATATAATTTTGGGATTCCTACTCCCCTCACAGAAGCCGCTGCTCCCGCCAACACCACAGCATGTCAGCAGACACGTCGCCCCATGCTGCTCCAAGGTGGTCTTCGGGCCACGAACTCCCCCAGAGGAAGAAAATCCTGGTTCTTCTTAGTAGATAAAAAGCTTTTGAACAAACCCTGGTTCCTATGGAAGTTTTCTACAGACTCCCGTGAGATTAAGATTTCAGCCTTTCGGGCCACTCCTATAAGCTGCAGGTGCTTGGGTTCACCCGAGCAGGGTCCAGCTGATCTGAAGCCCTTTTGAAAACCCTGCTTTTGTGTTTTCACTTAATAAACACAATTATTAGCTCCAGCATTGCATTTACCAACCCCACAGACACCGAGCCGAGACTTTGCTCAGCTACCCCAGTGCTCGGACGAACCCTTAATGATGTTATTCCACGTGTGTCGAGGTGAAGGGGAGTGGGATTGAACCACATGGCTCTGCTGCTGAAAGGATTTAAGGTCTTTTTCCTTTTGCTTTGGAACACAATCAACCTTTTGGGAAGAGGAAGACTCCGCTGGCGCTCCCCGTCCCGCTGGGTGCTCGGGCTCCCCAGGATATACCTCCCTCTTCTCTGCTGGACCAGCCATCTCCACCACAGCCCTAAGATACCAGAGCATGAACAGGGGTTTCAGTCTGAAAAACTTCCTGGGGGACCCCGTGGCTGGGGGGCGAGAGGGGTGAGCAGCCGGAGGCATCACGTCTTAAACCCCTGCAATAAACCCAGCCGAGCTCTCCTGTCAGAGCCCTGACTCTCTCCGCGATTTAATGCCTGTTGTGCTCTCGCCTCCCACCACACACATTACTGCATCCATTCAGGATTTGTGGCTTTTGAGAATGATCTAAATGAATTTGATGTCCCAGAAAGAGGCACTTGAAAAATAAACCGGTGTGGTTTAATGATAGCATTTTCCACATTTTTATTATAATGACTCTGGTGTTTATTGGAAGGTTAGCGACTCAGCCGAGCATGAAAACAAAGCAATTGAAGAGGCCAGCCCTCTGATGGGGTCTCTGCACGCTTGGTCATTAACGCTCATTCTATACACGACACTTTTTGGCCATTTGGGCTCTACAGCATCTCCCTGTGGGAGTACGATGAGAGGATGGCAGCGACATCATTTTGGATGAGGAGCCTCCTCATGCGCTCAGGTACAGAGCCTGCCCTCCTCCTCCGGCTGTGCAGCGCTCTGCAAACTCACGCCGCCTTTGTCAGCTGTGATCATCCTGGTTTCCACGTTGGGAAACCGGGGCCCAGACTGCGGGATTGCGTTCCCAAAGACCACACAAGTGAATGGCAGGTCTGGCCGAGTATCGTAGCCTCCTGCTCCGAGGTCCTTCGCCTGGAGACCCTGCCTGGCTCTGCCTTCCCACGCAGGGCGCAGGTTTGCCTCGGGGAGAGGGGCACAAAACAGCCAAAAGGCGAAAGAGGCTTCACCGCCGTGAAATCAGCCGGAGGCACAAAATGGGCAAAGGAGCTGAAGTCAGAGGTTGCAGCAGGGATGAGTTTTGCTGCCCATCCCCTACCAGGCTCATCCTGAGCCGGTGCAAAGCCCGGTGCTGTTGTCTTTCAGATAAGGCTCGAAGCTCAGCGTCTGAGCGACCTGGTACTGAAGATCCCATGCGAAAAGGCGAACATGATAAACAGCCCAGGAGGCGCTGCCCAGGAGGTCAGCGGTCTGGGTCCCCGCCGCTCCATCTCTGCCTGCGCGCCGAATTTCTACGGTTCACCCTTCACCTGCTTTCCCAGATTCACATCCCTGCCGCCTCTTCCATTACTTCAGCCCAGGAGCGAGTGAAGCCTTAATGGCAAGAAAAGAGTATTCCCACGCATGTGGCTCAGCAAACCCTGATGCTTTCCAACACCCAACCCACTGCTGAGCTTTCCCGGTGAATCAGAACGAGTGTGTTTTGCTAAGGAGTGTGGATGAGCCACTTAGCGAGCGGGACCCAAGCAGGCTCGGTCCCTCGGGTACCGCAGTGACAGCACCCCAGGCAGACAGTCCCAGGAATAACAACCTTTGCCATTTTCTTGCATCTAGAGTGTGTCCTCGTGTAACAAATTCAGATTACAGAGCGATTCCTTTCACCAGTGATTCAGAACATGCTGATTAAATGCTATCTCTTTGTTCCTCTGAAATAGAGGAACTGTAGCTGATACAAACAAATTATGGTCTCAAACTGTGAGGCAAGGCACACCTTGACTCCACCATAAAGCTGCTGCATATTCTGGTGGCTCTGAAGAGAAAGAGGAAACAATAAGTGGCGTTTCCTAATGTTGCAGATCTTCTTGTTAAGGTGCACTAAATTCATTATTTTACTCCTAAGAAACAACTAATTCCTCACTATTTTTAAATTCGTGTACTATCTTAAGACATTTTTTTCCAGGGTCCAGTCACATGGAAGTTAAACAGCAGACAGTAATCTCCAAAGGATAATAAACTATCTCAAATTACTTTGCTAATGGAACAAAGAGTACTGTAAATGTCACACACGATATAACACGAGCGGCAGGAACCTTTACATGAAACAATGGATGCATTAGCACTAAGTTGAAAAAAAGCCCCACAGACTCGCGATACTTTTGGGTAGTTTCGTGGAGCTTGCTGCCCCAAAGCAAACGAACTTCTTTGTTCACTCGAGTTCTGCAGCTGAGCTCACAACACATCATCCAGCTTACTAATTGCACACACTCTCGAGGCATTGATCATTTAGGATTTCAAAGCCCTTTATAGACAATAATTAAGCCCCCTTGCACCCTGCTGAGTCAGTGGAATTATTTCTGCTTAAAACTGAGGTACAGAGAGGGAATAACTGAATCATTGACTGGAGACCAAAACTGAACCGAGGTACAGACCCACGTCCTCGGCACTACCTACCAAACTCCGCTAATGGGTCCTCGCCTGTCCAAGCTTAATGAAGTAGTCCATCATCTTACAAGCTACAGGCGTGATCCTTCGCCTCTTATGTGACTCATCAACTTGAGAACCTGACTCTGATGGGGCTACTTGGGTGAAAGGATGAACTGTCAGAAACCATCACATCGCCCATCCATCCAGCCCTGCATTTTGCCTATTTTGCCTCCAACAGCTGCGGCCGGCAGAATATTAAGAGAGTCTCTAAACATCTCAAGGGCTGAAGCAATGTCATCGTAGAGTGATTTGGACACGACGTAACACCACCAAAGAATCATGATGAAAAAATCACGAGGATGTGGCATGACAGCGTTGCCTTAGAAAAACAGCAAGGAAGCCGCAAAGACAAAAACCTGAGCTGCAGGTAAAAGAGCAGGAAAAAAAAGATGCCATCAGGTGGCTGACTCTAATGCAAGCAGATTTCTCAGTCCCCCTCCGGTGCATGGTTCAGCCTTTCTCCTGGAAATCATTTTCAATAACGAAAGCAAGCTAATACCCAGATGTGTGAAGGGCAGAGTATATTTGGCTTTGATCTGAAGCATGTTTACTGTAAGGAGGAAGAGTTGTGAGATGAATCTTTTCTTTGACAGCTCTGAGATCTCTTAACCAAATCCCACACAACCGCAAAGTGCTCTCCTATTTTCTTGAAATTTTATTAGGTTAGGCTATATAGTACACACAATTATATATGTGTAAGATAATTGGAGCAGAGGACTCTAAGGCATGCAGATGAGAACAAAATTTGTCTTCAAGCAAATCTGCACAGGTGGAGTATGTTTTCCTTGGCATGAACACTTTGCCAGATTAAGAGCTATATTCGTAAAACCCTCTGAGATATCAGCAAGGAGGCACATTAGCAGTCCTGTTCCTGGACCAGCACTACAACTAGAATTAAATATGCTACAACTGTGTTACAGGAAGCACAAGGCTACAACAAGAAGGCCAATGTCCCACACTGACCGCATGCAATTCTTACTGCTGTTTATGATGTCCCTGTAGATGTGAGACTGCCTGCCCGCCCCCCCGCCAAATCTAGCAGCAGACCAAAAAAAGAAAATGAAATTATTCAGAGCAGAGTGGTCAGGCTGGCAGGGCCCCAAACGGGGAGTCAGAAGCTCCAAGGTGCACTCCCAAAGTTATCAGTTATTTGCTGTCTCCAACTTTCTGAGCCTTAGCATCGCCGAATATAAAAATGGGGATGAAAACATCCAGGCAGAACTTGCTTTTGCCAAGTCTGACGCCGGGCCGGGTTGGATTAAGTGTGCTTAAGGTTTGGTCACAGCTCAGCTCCACAGACGCTCCTGAGGCCCCCACCCTGCCCAGAGCAGCACACAGTGCCCCGCTCCGGCTGCCCCGTCCCCTTGGATGTGCCCCAGCACCAGCTCTCCTCCCCGTTACGAAAACTGGGACACAAGCAGCAAGGGAGCTCCTGCTGCTGAGCTGCTTTGCTTCTGCCCATTGACGTTAGCTCCTGTAATACTATTTGAAAACTGAGCTCTCTCGAGGTCCTCATCCTGTTCTGGGAATCTGCACGTTGGCGCTTCGCCCTGAAAGCCTAATGCCGTTTCTTTCCTCCACTGTTCCCTTGAATTCCCATCTAGGTACTGTATTTTCTGTTAGCTGCACTTACGCTGCTCTCACCCTCCAACAAGCTGTTGCTAAAGAACACTCTATCACTAGACTAATGTTTATGAATGCCTTAAAATACAACTCTGCTTCCCAGCATGCGTCTCTCTTTAGACCTTAAGGATCCTGCCCCTCCCTGTTCATCCTCCCCCTCTTTAAGGAATCGTTGCTTTTCAGAAAAGCTTGTATCACCAAATTGCCTTTTTTTGCAAATAAAGATCTTGGAGGAAAATTCCCTCATCATATCTGAAGTTGTGCATCGTGCAGAGTGCATTGTGCCTGTTGACAAATCAAAGGACTGTGGTACGTGTATGCCTCTCTACAACTGAACTTTTAAATATAAAAACATGTTTTGGTTAAAAAAAAAGTAGGTGAACAGCTAATGTGATTAGCAATCGCAGACCGGGATATTTCTTAAATGCAGGAAAATAACAGACCAGCTTCCTATCAGTCCCACAGGTAAGGCTGTTGGTATATTTGACCCAAAACCTCGTAGGGTGAAAAGCCCCAGCCCCGCTGACCCCTGTGCAGTCTGAAATGCCGCAAGCCGGTTTGATCGCACAGGGCAACCCAGGGGAGGGGAGGTCTCAGAGGAAGGCAGCGTGATGTGTCTGGGACAAACAACGCTGATCTTACAGCAACCTAAAATGCTATTTTCAACCTTAAACTCTGACCCATAAACTCTGGTCTCTAAAGACTATGAATGGTCAGGGCTGTCAATTTAAATGTGCCCTCAAATGAGGCAGCTGTGTGAAGCCACTGCTAATAAGAAGCTGCCTGTGACTTAAAAAAAAAAAGAAGGCCTGAGAAAATTACCACTTTTAACAGAAACTTTGTCAAATGAAAGCAAATTCCACTATTACACACCAAGTATCTTGGCTGCAAATGAACCGCATCTGCATCAAGCTGTGAATATGAAATTAATCTACGGCGTAACCTTTAGCTCTACACTTTGACAATATTTTAGTGCTGAACTATAAATATTTGATCTGTTGCTCTTCTGAGTAAAATGGGTTTGTTGTGCTCATCTGCAGAGTTATCAATTATTCCAAAGTATATTTATTGCTGATTAAATGACTTGAAAAGTGCCTTTGCCTTCTGATGCTGTTATGTGATATTTAGTGAGTAAACATGGAAATTAACTATCCCTAGCATCAATATTAACCCTTTGTCTTGGGAGGAAAACATTTCCTGTCTGACAACACATAGCACTAAGTACCAACCAAGATATTTACAATACACAGTGGAGCCTAGTTAATTATATATGATTATATTTCTTTACGTTTTGGGGTCACGCTTAGTGCTAAGATCCAGCTTCCATTTGCAATCACCAGAGAAATAAAACAGCATCCTTAGGTCATCAGCAAAGAATGATTCAATCCATTGAGAGAGTATTATAAAAACCTCTTTGCATCACGAAATAAATGAATCTATACCCATGACTCACATACAGTGGCAGGATGATTTTTCAGAATGACGACGAGTTGAAAACAAGCTTTGGCGAACAGTTTGAATATTGGCTTTTAGCAATTCTTTGTTCTGCTTGCTGAAGATGCAGACATCAAGAAAGCAGGAGTATCTTGTGCGACGGTATCGAAATGGCAGAGGGGAAGTTTTTTTGGCATTTTACGCCCGTGTAAAGACCTGGCACGCTGCTGGGAAAGCCGCGCCACAGACAGAGCTGCAGTTTGCAGGACATGACACAGAAGGGCTGTTCAGACCCGTTATCTGGCGTGCCGTGGAGTGAGAAGAAGAGGCAGAAGTCACGGAAACGCAACCTTTGCCGCAGGCTGCCCCGGCAGCGTGCCGGAAGCTGGGGGCCTGGGTTGGTTTGGGTCGTCGTGCGGTTGCGTGTAGAGGACAGGGCTGGACCCGGCCTCCCAGCCTGCACTGATAACCTTACACGCTCTTTGTTCCAGACAAACTTCTTGGATCTAGTTTAAAATTGAGGACTCGGTGAGAGCGCGAAATATGACAGGTATGAGCTTTCACTGCTGATGGAAGTTTAGCTGCCCCATGAAGGGACACGAAACCTTCAGCGGTTTCCCCCTTCAGACACCGATTACAGTAAATACTATCCGAGAAGCAGAAAATGCCCCAGGTGATGAGCTGCCAGCAGTGCTGCCTGCCTCCAGCACCCTGGGAAAGAGCCAGCGCTTCCCTTCACCAGCAACATCACACACGCTACCAGTGGGAAAAACACCCTGGTACGAACACGCTTTGCAGGATCAGGTCCTGGGCGCTCCCGGACCCGCAGGCAGGTGCCACCGACCAGCTCCTACCTCCACAACCGAAATCTGAAAAGTACAAACCAGGTTCTGCCCGGGTCGCTTTGTCACCATGTTCCTTGTGATGAGTAATGTCACTTTTAAGCCTAATTATGCAGGTATATTTATTATCCTAAGCTTGGCCATAGTGCTGGGGTACTTGCGTAATTTCACAGACAAGTGACACTTAAGACAGCACATTACTGTCAGCAGCCTCCATCTCGTTTCATGCTAATTGCTCTCCAAAATTGTGTGATGCAGTTTTGACACAAAAACATGTTCAACAGTATCATTAATTCGGGGGGGGGGGGACGGACGGACGACAACGAACATTTCCTGAAGTAATTACAGCCAACATCCTCAGTCATCCCTCATTATTTAATACAGCCCCACCCAAACACACTTTACTGTTGATTACCAGAAAGACACGTATTACCTACTCTACTTTGAAGTATGATAAATGGGTCCCTTTAGGAGAAAGTCAGTATTACCTGTTGTAGCCAACGATCCAAAACATTAAAATACTTCATTTATCTGTTTTCCAAAATACTTATCAAACCTATTACTTATTTTACAGCACAGATGTTGTTAAATGCTGCTGGTGTTGGACTAGACAACGTCATGACACATTTTAATGAACTCCCTATGTTTTATACGCTCCTTTGTCCTAAAATGATCATTTATGCCTCAAAGAAAATGAAGAGCATCTTTAAACTCAAATGACAAGGAATTTGGTGAAAAGGAAGCAGATCCGAATGAAAAGGATGCTGCTCGTCCAATCTTCCAGCTAACCATGATGCACACAAGTAGATCCTAGGAATTTACTGTACATCCGAATGCATAATTTCATGTGGTTTGTCTCCATTTTCCTTCCCAGAAAATTCTGTTTATTTTGAGATGTTTTGTCTTTAAGGGTTATCACATTATGCCAATGAGTAACCTGAGCATTGACCTGCTTCGCTGAGGCATGGTGCGTCCTGGAATCATTTTTCAATCATCCCCCAATACCGGCTCTGCAGGTCATGGGAGACACCCATGAAAATCAGGCCATTTTGTCATTTCTGGGACAGATGGCAGCCCTTGACTCAGGGGACAGGACTCCAGGAATGTTTGCTAAGCAGAGTGACATGCTGCTCATCTGGTGACACATATGATGATGTGGCAGAACGAACGCCTCATGCCAAGATATTGGGGTTTCTTGAGACTTTTTGGGTAGATCCAGAAGCAGAACTTCCGTGTTTGACAGGGATCTGCTCTGATTTTTCACACATAGAAAGGAAAGTGACCCCACATTGGTCATTTATTAGGAATCTGGGAGAAAAAAAGGGTGGGAGATCCTAGAGTTTGAAAAACTGTTTCTGTCTCTTCCTCTGTGCTGTCCCCAAAGAAGCTTTTACACTTTTTTACCTTACTTCCAGAGGAACATGGCTGCTGAGCCCCGCGCCAACGCCGTTCTCCGTGCTCCTGGAGCACCCTCTTCTGTTTGAGGCGCTGCAATTCTCATCTCCGAACCCCAGCAAGACACACACCTGTAAAATAAGAAATCAGCTCTCAAAGCAAGTGCGGGAACACGCATTTCTTCACCAACCAACCAGGCATATCGACAGTTAACTCTAGTTCACCTTAACTTGCACTGAAACCCCGGGGCAGCTGCCACACGCTCAGATACCGAATGCATGAATCACCACCTGTAGCACATACACAAAGATTTCTCTAACAGACGGCTGGTGGGTGCTCTTAACGCACTGACACTAACAGAGCCCATTTGTGGTACTGTTCTAATGGATGCGATAGCCTATTTTCCACAGCGTTTCAAGCACGCTTTTTAACACCTTTTTTTTTCTTTTTCCCCAATAGCACCTAGTTTACACAGGCTACCAGGGGCCTGTGTTATGAAATCAGACCAAGAGGCAGAGCTGCAGGTCCGATGCATCCATTGTGGGGCTCTCTGCCCTGGAAAAATCCCAGGTAAACCATTCCGCCGCCTCCGCTGCTGGCAGGTCACCATGCTGCCACATCTGCCGGACACCGACTGCACCACCCACGTTGTGGCTAAAACACCTTGTCCAGGGGAGAGCCAGTGCCGTGCTGCCTCACAACCCCCCCCTCCCCCCGCTGAAGCTGCAGGGCAGCACCCATGGGTGCCAGGAATGGGCCTGGGGTCCCCAGTCTCCCCACAGCCAGGGGTGCTGGTGCAGGGGCCTGGGGTCCCCAGTCTCCCCACAGACAGGGGCTCCAGCTCCCTAGCGGCAGGCCCTGAGGTGACACAGCGCAGGCCGGAGCCGCCCAGCACTACTCCGTTGCCACCGGGCAAGGAGTCGCCAAATGGCTACCGCGGGCCGCCTCCACCTCAAGGGAGACCAGCGAGAGGCGGCTAGAGGGGCGCCGCCGCGGAGACGCTCCGGGCAGCGCTTCTCTATGGTCAGGGGCCTGCAAGAGCAAGGCTAGCGCGGCGCAGGGCGATGGGACGCTCTGGGCGCTTCTCTGTGGTCGGGCGCTGGAGGACGCGGGGCGACGTCAGGAGGAGTGGCGCTGTAGCGGTCGAGGGCGGGTTAATTAGGGGCGTGAGGCGCCGCTCTAGGCGGAGGCTCGATGGTCAGCCAGGCCGGCGCTGCGCCGGGGATCCGCGAGGGCGCGTCTCTATGGTCAGAAGCCGGGTGGAGAGTCGCGGGCCGGGCCGGGCGGCTCTCTAGGCCTCCTCTCGATGGTGCGGGCGGTTGCTAGGCGGTGCGGGGCCTAGGCCGCGGCGGGTCGGCGCCGCCATGGCCGCCTCGGCCTCCGGCGCGGCGGCGGGCCCCTCGGACGGGTCCTGCGTACTGTGCTGCGGGGAGCTGGAGGTGGTGGCGCTGGGCCGCTGCGACCACCCCATCTGCTACCGGTGCTCGGTGCGGATGCGGGCGCTGTGCGGAGTCCGGTACTGCGCGGTGTGCCGGGAGGAGCTGGGCCAGGTGAGGCCGGGACCGGCGCCCTCGCAGCCGGTGGGGCCGGGCCGCTCCCCCACCGGCTGCCGGGGTCTGTCAGCGCCCCGCGGGGCTGGGCTCGGCCCGGCTGCCGTGGGGAGCAGGGCCGCGGGGCGGGGGGAGGCCTCGGGCGGGGCCGGGGCGGGAGTCGGGCCACGGAGCAACTCGTGAAATCTGCTGAGTGGAGGCGGGGGGTGTGGTGGGGGTGAAACGCCCCCAGCCGGGAGTTTTCCGGGTTTATCTGCCGTCTCCTTCGCTCCCAGAGGTGCGACTGCCGTCCAGAGGAGACGGGAGGTGTGTTGGAAACAAAATCGGAAGAAAATGGAATTTAAATGAATGGGTTTTTTTCGTTTTAAATCAAGGGGGCTTGCTCTTCAGAGTTGGTATTACGTGATCTCGGATGACTCTATCATCCTGCGGAATTCCTGACTTGATTTTAAGCTTGGGGGAGAACATACTTTGTATTCTTCCAGGGCTTGGTCATGCCTTGCGCTACAGCACACCGTGCTGTGTTTGCCTCCAGTTCCGGTTAGCATGAGCTGTCTCTTGGGCGTATGCTTACAAAAAATAGTTTCCCCTCAGTTATAATCTTTCTGATAGACGTCTGTTTTCCTCACGGCCTGCTGGTGCGGTAGTGCAGGGCCCGGTTGTGGAGTTCAGGGAAGTCGCTCTGGTGCTGTGGCTCAGCTGTGTGGAGGGAGCCGAGGATTCGGTGCAGCCGTGAGCCGCGTGAAGAAAAGTTGTTGTTCAAGGTTGTTTGTGAAAACAAACCCTCATTACGTGATGTTTGGGTTTGCAGAACTGATGCAGAGAAAAACAAACCCTTTAAGAGAAGAGAACTGGTGCTAGCACTGAGTGAAATAGATAGTTCAGGAAACGAAATAAAACAAACATGTCAGGGGAGGGGGCTCTCCCCTTGGCGAAAGGAGAGGCCCTCCCTCCCCCCCCCAGCTAAACTGTTGGCCTTGGCTGCTTTTCATGTTGTTCACGTGGTTGGAGGGACTGAAGATCTTAGGCTGTGTGCTGAAGATCCTCAGACTTTGTGGCGGCCAGGAAGGTCAGTGTGGTTTTGAGACAGAGCTTACTGGCACATGAGTAGCCTCTGTGTACAGAAACAAACTCTGTGAAAGTAATTTTATCTCTGATCATCCTCTGAGGAGCTGCTGCTCTGCTTCTTCCATCTTAGGAGGAAGCAAGCTGTGATGTTGCTTTTCCTCCTTAAACCTGCTTGTCTTAGGGTCACAGGTGGACTGTTAAATTTTGAGAGCTTTTCCCTTCTTGTAATACTGCTGTATTATGTGGCCTGAACTTTGGTTCATTCAGCCATGTTTCTCCCTCCTTTATTAACTGCTTAAAATGATCCTTTTATTGTAATTGACTGAGAGGTCATTTTTAATGGCTGTGCTCTTTTTTCCCCCCTTGTCTTTAAGTGCTGCTGTAATACTGTTCTGTCTGTTCACCCACCTGCCCCAAGGAAAGAAAAAAAGATAATGGGGTGCATAAATCACGTCAAAACTGCTGCTGAATGAACTGAACATATATGTGGGACCTAAAACCGTGTCTCTTAATTCGCATAACGTGTGTGGAATTAGCAGAGGCAAGTACGACACTACCAAATCTCAGCTGGTGTTGTACAGAATAGTGCAGACTGAACTGGTGTCACAACATAATGTCCAAAGAAAATACAACTGTAAAGATGAGTGGCAGCACAGGACATGATGGAGGAGAAAGCAGGATATACTAGTTATGGTAATGTGTGCTTTCAGTGATGCATAATTGTTGCAGTGAAGTTAGGAAGGAATACTTGTTGACCTGTAAACTAATCCTGGCATGTACTGGTATCAGGCTCAGAGAATCAGTCAGTGTGCTTGTTACATATGTGTGTGCGATTGTTCTTGGAACTGCTGTAGGAAATTGTGTTGGACTCCTGTGATAAAATCTGCTTTCCAGCAATCCATTTCTCTCTTCTAAAACTCACTTTGGGCTGAAATGAAATGTCAATACAATTTCACTGAAATAAAATTTTTTTTAAATAATTGGAGTTGGACATAGTTGTCATTTACCCAACAAACTTAAACTTGTATTCTCTTTATATTAAGCTTGATATTTCAGCAAGTTGGGTGTGTTTTTTGTTTTGGTTAATTTAAAAGTAGGCCAGCTGTGAAGAAAGCTTTCAAAAAAACCCCACAAAACCAGACAGAAAAGACTTATTCTATGGTATTTCACCTCAGCAAAGGTAGAGGAGTGATTTAACAAGACTAAACTACATGCATATTACATAATTGAATGCTTTTATTAAGGTTGTAAGTATTTCTAGATTTACAGTGGATGCTGTAAGAACTGAAAGACGCTTCCTGTGTTTGTGTCTCAGCCTCTCTGAGCTGGTGCAGGTAACTCCAGGTTCTTTCATAAATGTTGCTGCTACCCCAGCACTTCCCAGACTGGGAGCATGTGCTGGAGCAGACCAGTGGTAGGTGGCTTCTGAAGAAGGTTGTAATATCGTAAATGGCTGTAGCATGAGACCTAGGCCGCTTGGAGGTCAGTGGGAGCAACTGTGAGCAAGCAGGTTCCCTTAGAAAGGGGTATGTGGTACAAATAATTTGGGAAGTGATGTAGCATTTTATTTCTCACTTTCCTGGTAGTTAAAGAAAGAAGAAAGAGTGGTTTCCCAGTCAGACCCTGAGTGGTGTCACTTTTCACTTATGGACTGTAGGTTTCTGTGTGATCTCCTAGCAGGAGATAGGAGCGAGCTGAGTGAAGGGCTCTTGACAGGCATTTGCTGCAGAAAGGGTTGAATCAGTTGAAGATATTTACTCTTAGCACAGCTGTGGTAGCAAAACATACCATGAAAGAGTTTCCTAATCTAGTTCAAAATCCAAAGACCAGGCTAGTCCAATCCAACTTTGTCTAAGCTGGCTGGCTCACTTGCTGGAAGTTGATAAGGAGCAGTCACAGTGGCTTTGCTGACAGTTGTGGGGGTGGTGACGAGCAGCTGGGACCGACACAGAGCTCTGCAAGTGTGGTCCAAGCTTCAGGCTGCGACAAGTTCCCTCACAAACAGGGTTTGTGCTGAGGAGTTTATCTGGAGCCCGAGTGTGCTCTCACTGATTCTTGCATTGCCTGCAGGTTGTCTTCGGGCGGAAGCTTACATCTTTCTCAACAATAGCACTTAACCAGTTGCAGCATGAGAAGAAATACGACATTTATTTTACGGATGGAGATGTTTATGCACTGTACAGGTAAGTACTGGAATCCTTTCTGTAACATACCCCTAAAGCAGCATATTCTTATATGCGTTACGTGGCAGGAAATGCACACTTCAGTAGAACAGCGTGGTTTTGTTTCATGGGAATAGAGTGGCTGCCATACTGTGTACGTTAGTCATCGTGAGGCGCAGGTGGCTTTGGTAGGATGAGAGGCTGGAGCTGCACGGTTGGCGTGAACGCTCAGTACCACAGTCGGCAAAGGGAGCAGCTCCTCAAGGCTGGAGTGTTAGATTCACCGATGCATAATACTGAAGCGTTGCTCTGTCAATGAAAAGTGCTTTTTGGTTCTTTAGCAACAGCAAACTTGCTGAAAGGCTTTTCGTTCCTTGCATGTGGAAATTGGTAAAGACTGAATTACTGAGATAATTGTATTAATTGCTGTGCTGCGTAAGGACCAGTCAAAACCAGTTGTACCAAACATTGTATGAAAAGAGGAGCAACCTTGTCTGCCTGCAAAGATCTTAATTCTAAATGGGAGAGAAAAAGGGTGAAGTAAAAAACGAATGCAGAGTAAAAAATGTGGCATCAGCATCATGTTCTAAAAATACTTTTCCTAATGTGCTTAATTGGGAGGCTTTAAGATAATGAAAAGCAGTTAAAAGGAAAGAAGAGTGAAAAAATATGAAACCATGCAGGCAGTGGTACCTTTTTCTTGGAGAATTGTGCATTATATCCAGCCTCATTTGGGCTAAGAGTGTAGCTTTGTTGATACATTTACATGTTTTGCATGACTTCGTATTTATGGGCAACGGGTTCGGTGAGCAGAATCAGTTGGAGGCATGTTCTGATGAATTATACACCAGGTCTGGGAACTGCTTTTGATGACACGATTTCTGGAGAGTTGCTGAGATTGCTGCCCATGGAACTGTAATCAAGTGCGAGGAAGTGAGGTCTCCCACTGAGACCAGTGCTCTGTCTTCAGCTCTTGTTGGGAGTCATTTTGGGGTTTTTGTTTGGTTTTTTCCCCTCCTCCTTTTCTATTACAGTTCTTTATCTCTCCCCACTGTATTTTTCAGTTTCTGACAGTAGAAAGTGTAATTAAATTGGGTGTGAATGTTGCATGCATCAGCTCAGTCTTCAGTAAGCAAGGGGAGTGTTGCATGGACATGTTATAGTCCACTCAAGATTTTATAGTGGCAGTGTATTACCTACTCTGTGACTGTTCAGCTCTTCCCTTACAGTTGAAGCCTCTGCGTAATTTGGTTCTGTTCTGTTCCTGACATGTGACAAAGTATTCTTGGAATAAGCAGGAGGCTAACCTCATTACAAAATATCAAAATGCAACCTTCTGCCACTGACGGAACATTTGTTTTTCCATAAAGGTATCGGGTTGCTGAGAGGGAATCAGCTAATTTTTAGGAAATCTTTCTTGTCCCTTAGGAAGCTGCTGCAGCATGAATGCTCTTTGTGTCCAGATGCGAAGCCATTCAACACCTTTGCAGATCTGGAACAGCACATGAGGAAGCAGCATGAACTCTTCTGTTGCAAACTCTGTGTTAAACACTTAAAGGTGAGCTAGTTCTGTGTTTTAACTTGTAGGAAGGAGAGGTGCTTCCTTATATGACCTGTAAGAGTACTTGGGGAGGTGGGAATAAGGGAGTGGCTGAACAGCACAGATGTAATTTTTTAAGTTTCCTCTGTCTGTCTGCCTGCCTGCAGTGAGGCCAGTTGCTTTGTTTTAAGCCTTTCTTCTTCCATAAATTGATTAATGAAGAAGGCCTGGAGGTTCTCAATGGATTATGTTTTAAATTAAACACAACCATATTAATAACGTTCTGATGCTATCTCCTCTGCCACAATGTGTGTAAATGCCAAACCCTAACTGTCTGATAGAAAGTCAGTCCTCAGTTGTAGGCAGACTTTGTTACAACTGTACCGGTAGAGATTTGATGTCTGTTAAAACTTATGCGCGTAATGACTTCACGAGCTAAAACTGTAACTTAAGAAAATATTTGGTGCGAGTTCAGAAAGCAGAATGCATCATGGAGTGGTGGATTTATTTCTCAGATCAGAGTCAATGTAGCATTTCAGTTGGATCATGTACAGGATGAGAATCCATCTTGCTGGTTTAATGAGATATAATTGTATTTCATTATCTTGTTTATTTGTTCAGAGCAAATTTCCTGTATCTTGTTGACTTGATTGGAAAATGAAACTCACTGTTGCCTGCAATTGAGGTCCGCTGTGTTTGATCTACACACGTAGAACGTGACCAGGGGCTGTTTTAAAATGTATTTTACAACCTGCTAAAGATAAAACAGTTACTGGAAAGCTGCGTTGTCTGTGTCTGAAAAAGTGATGTGTATTGAGCCTTAAAACCACTTACCTTACCATCACCATCCTTTATTTTTTTTTTTAAATCCCACCCAAATTTCACTTAGAAGGGCTGATGTTATGTCAGTCAGGTGATGCTTTTTCACAGTCTGAAAGTCAGAATTCCGCCTTTCCCTGGAGATAGAGTGGTTTTTGTATTTGTGAATTACGTGTCAGACAAAATCAGCAGCTACTGTTAAATGAGTTCTAGGACTGCTAACCTCTGTGTCTAATAGTTGTCAGCATTCCTTATTGTTGTGGGAAGGAATTTAATGCATGAATGCCTATTTTTAAAACTCATTACATATGGTTTTGTATGTGTGTTTGTTTTCTCTGAAACCAGTTAAAGTTGGAGAAATGCGTTTATCCTGTGGTGCCACAGTTGGTTTATGCCAACTGAACTGTAGTTTACTGTCAAAAGGGACAGGATCCAGAAGCGATCAGGTTGACCTGAACGAAAACTAATACATGGGTGGGTAGTTTTTGTTGGTTTTTGCAGGGTTAGCTTTCAGTGCGCTGATTTGACTCTCTTTCCTGTGGTCACGCAATCACTAAAGCTAATTCAAGGGAAGTGGTCTGGGGAGGGCAAGACCACTTCTTTCGGTTGCAGTGACCTTTGAGCTCTGGCGAAGAGGTGTTTCCATGGTCAGCTTAAGTAGCCAGCACTAAGGCAACTTGTTTGTCATTGTCTCTTCCAGAGAATTCACAAACAATATTAGAACTTGGTGGCTTTTATTTTCAGAATACTGCAGAGATTTCTTTTTTTCTTGCAGAAAAAAAGTTCCGTATTACTAGCACCCACTGAAAAGAAGTTCTTAAACTTGCAGAAGCTTCAGTCTGTTGATCCTAGCTAAGCCAAACGAACTTTTTCCCAGAACAAGATAACAGTCCTTGTCTAGGCGAGAAATAAAGGAGATTCTGTTCTCAGGGCCATGTTGATCTCTGGCATCTTCAGAACCCTTCCTACCAAAATAGCTCACGTGTTAGTAGCGGCAGCAGATTGGTTTTACGAAATTTGTGCACTCAGTTGTGTCCTTTGTATGTAGCTGTTGTGGGGTAGTTGCGATCTGAGGAAGGTCAAACAGCTCGCTTCTAGTTTACACGTTTTTTTTAGTTTGAATATGCAAAATACTGTGTGTTCATAAATACATATTTAGGATTGTTTTTCCCAGCGGAGATTACGTTAATACACAAAAAAAAGATGAAAGGGAAGAAGGTGAATTATATCCATTTCCAGTGTTCAAACTGAGTGAAATGCAAGTTAGATTTAATTTGGATATATGGCTTGAATTTTGTTTCCTATTCACTGAGAATTTTAGGTGTCAGTTGTCAAATTGCATCTTTCTGAAGCAAATCTTCCACTCCTACAAATTAAGGAGTAGTGTGCAACCCGGCTTATTCCATTTTGTTCTCTACTCACAAGAAGTAATACGTGTATATATATATTTCTTCAGATTTTTACTTATGAACGGAAATGGTATTCTCGTAAGGACCTCGCCCGTCATCGAATCCATGGAGATCCAGATGACACCTCTCATCGTGGGCATCCCCTGTGTAAATTTTGTGATGAGCGTTATTTGGATAATGATGAGTTACTGAAACACCTAAGACGAGATCATTATTTTTGTCATTTCTGTGACTCTGATGGTGCTCAGGAATACTACAGGTTTGTGCAAGCAGTTTGTTCCTCTTTCTGTTGCTTAAATTTTGAGGAAAAAATTGCTTGGGTCTGCTTTGAATTTTGGGGAAAGTAGTGCTTGAAGACAGAGGGCAAGAATGTGAGCAGGTTGGCTGCAGTCTCTTTTGTTCCTCAAACCAATAGCCAAAGTAATCACTTTCTGTCTAGTTCACGTTTTAAAGTTTTCTTCATTAATGTTAAACATTAAAAGTTACATTTTGCAGCATGACAGCAGATGTCTGCAGCTGTCTAGTGTGTTAACTCTAATGCTCCAGAGTTTTTAGTTGAACATCTGGGATCATGCACTGAGGTTGATGTTGACTGTACACAAGTGGTTTCAGCTGGAAAGCTTGCCTGGAGATAAAGAGAGAACCAACTGCCTAGGCTTGTCTTCACTTCGTCTTCTAAGAGTAGCCATATACCATTAGTAAAATGTGTTGGGAAGGTGGCAGCTCAGCCTCTTTTCTCTTTCCAGTGACTATGAATACCTTCGTGAACACTTCCGCGAAAAGCACTTCCTTTGCGAAGAGGGACGGTGCAGCACAGAACAGTTTACCCACGCTTTCCGCACAGAAATAGATTATAAAGCGCACAAAACAGCCTGCCACAGCAAGAACAGGGCAGAGGCCAGGCAGAACCGGCAGATAGACCTTCAGTTTAACTACGCTCCAAGGCACCAGAGGAGGAATGAGGGTAAGCGTCAGGGGGGGATGAGGTGGTTAGAAACATACTTGTTCTTCCTGCTTTGAGGGTTTTCAAGAACATCTGGTGAACATTTCCTAGCCAGGAAGAAATTCTTTACAAAGAGGGTGGGCAAGCCCTGGAACAGGGCCCTGAGAGGTTGTAGAGTTTGTCCTTGAAGACAACTGGGACTTGACCGGACAGGGCCCTGGGCAACCTCGTGTAGGTTCAGAGTTGGCCTGGCTTTGAGCGAGCGGATGGAGCAGATGACAGCCAGAGGTCTCTTCCTACCCAAATTTTTTTTTTTTTTTACAGTTTTTCCCCCGCGTGCGGATTTAATGATGATAACGTAATTTTGGGAAAATTGCTGATTTTCTTCTCCAATTTTTAATTACACAAATGACTTGTATTATGGTTAATACAAAGTAGTGATGAAGATGGAGCACGAGACCAGAGTAGCGTATCCACTTAGGAGTGCAGAGATTGACATACATAAGAACTTCTCTTCTGTGTGGAACCATACGTAGAGAAATCTCTGCACAAAACCAAAATTACTCAAAACTCGCATCACAGGTTGCGATACATGGAATCCATATACTGCAAAATTAATGTAGCAATCCTGAAGGTTATGTAGACCACTTAATCATCAGAAAGAAATCAAGATAGATTTGCTTGTACTAGTGTATTTTCACTTTTTTCAGGCATAGTGTGATGCTCGGATTAGAGAAGTAACTTAGAGTGATTAACCGTCCCTCCTGTTTAGGTGTTATAGGTGGAGAGGACTATGAAGAAGTTGACCGGTACAACAGGCAAGGGAGGTCAGGCAGATTGGGCGGCCGAGGAAGTCAGCAAAACAGAAGAGGCAGCTGGAGATACAAGAGGTGAGTAGCACAACATTTTGTGGCTTTTTATTGCTGTTTAGTATTGTTTTTTACTTACCAATTAACAATGTTTTGATGGACCAGTAGGAAGGGAGTACAAAATTTGGAAGCCTCCATAGCGAACCCATGAGAGGAGAGCTCTTAGCAGAACTTAGTAGAAATGTAGCAGAACTTAGCTTTCAGTCTAAGCCTGCGTGCTGGCTATGTGCTTGGTCAAAGTGAAATTACTTTGTGCGAAGTTTCAGCTCTCTGGAGTTGACACAGGAAGCAAACAATGTGATCTTCAGCTTGTGGGTTAAATACTCGGAATCCTGAATTAATTTCAGCAACTATTTTTATGCTAACTTTTCTAAGTAGGATTTTTCTGAAGTAAGTGACAAGCGTTTGCAGGTTTAATGGACTTTTTGGTCTGGGTAATCATGAAGTTCCTATTCTAAGGACCATGCTTTTCATTGAACTAACAGATCTCTGTGTGGCCAGACTGAGTGCTTTGGAAAAAGAAGAGGGTTAAGTATTGAAATGAAATTCTGCATTTATATGTCTCTTCATCCACACAAGACCTGAGCGCTTTATACATACTGCACATCTATTTTTCTTCTTTTTCTGGCTGGCTGGTCAGCTGGTTCATTACTAGTGATTTCACTGGGGGGAAAAAGTCCATCTCTGAACACTTCTATGTTGGTGTCGCATGTGGATTGTGCATGTGTTGAGAGTTCATGACAAACCATGTTTCAGTGAATTACTGTGGCCTACAAGTATGATTTCATACTTTTGAAAATGAATGGGAGAGACAGGTGTCCCCATGCATCCCTGGTACTGTCTCTCCCAGTTCACCCCAGTTTCTTCCGGCCTGGATTGTTATTACCACGTGTAGAACTTGCAAATCCAGGGGGTGAATGTTGCCTGTCTCACCAGCCGGTGCCAGGCTGTATTGGAGCGGTGGGTTTGTTTTAGCCTTCCCAGTAGGTGGCAGCACGAGATCAGGGACGGTCATCGGATCTGACACTGGAGAGGTGAGAGCTGGAGTGAGACAAAGCTGCTCCGTAATCCTTACGGTTTGACCAAGAAAATCTGCCTTGTTTCGTAGGGAGGAAGAAGACAGAGACGTTGCAGCAGCAGTCAGGGCCTCTGTAGCGGCTAAACGGCAAGAGGAGAAAAAACGGGTAGAAGACAAAGAGGACAGCAGCAGTAGAGGTAAAAAGGAGGACTTGAGGGATTCTGAAGTGCTCAGCTCCAAACGTGTGCCAAAGTCTTCAAATGATGCTACAGGTAGGTTAGTGTTGAACACATTCTGCAGCTGCAGGGAGGCGTGATGGGTCTGGAGATCAGCCTGGCAAAAGTGGGAATCGCCATGCGTTGTTCTCAAAAGCTGGCGGATGTGGATAGAACTCTGCAGAATCTTAATCCAGCACCACAGATTTGCAGTGAAATTTGTCTGAGTGGGCTGGGATCCCTGCAGCAGGTTATACTTGAAATGGAGCTGGGTAGAAATATCAAATGCAGTTAATGTACGACAGTATGTGTGATATTCCTTCCGAATCAATATAGTATAAGAATGTGCCATTTCATAGAATCATAGAATGGCTTGGGCTGGAAGGGACCACCAAAGGCCATCAAGTCCAACCCCCCTGCGGTGAGCAGGGACACCTTCAGCTCGATCAGGTCGCTCAGAGCCCCGTCCAGCCTGGCCTGG
>JAVKLA010000061.1:18300439-18320135 GCA_034782735.1 Sagittarius serpentarius | reverse complement strand
TCCCCGCTTCCACTGCCTGTGCATGTCCTTCTTGCCCTTCAGTTTGACCAGCAGGTCTCGACTCAGCCATGCCGGTCCCTTGCCTTTCCTGCCTGTTTTCTTACAGCTTGGGATCACGAGCTCCTGTGCTTTATGGAAACTCTCCTTAAAGATCTGCCAGCTCTGTTCTGCCCCCTTGTCCTTGAGGACAGCTTCCCAGGGAGTCCGACTGACTAACTCCTTGAAGTTTGCTTTCCTAAAATTCAGGGTCTTGACTGTACTCTTTGCCTGACCCCTATCCCTCAGGATTGAAAACTCCACCAGTGCATGGTCACTGCAGCCCAGGCTCCCTCCAATCCTGATGTCACCAATTAGCTCCCTCACGTTGGTGACCATCAGGTCTGGTGTTGCCTCTCCTCTACTGTAGCATGCAAGAACTGATTTATTGTGATGCTTGAGCTGAGTTTCCCCTATTCTGAGGACAAGTTATTCCCAGTAAAAGTTCATAACTGGTGAAAGCAAACCTTTAACTATTTGACCCAGGTACAGTTGGGGGCAAATAAATATGATGCAGTGGTGTTTTGATATTACTGTTGCTCCAGCTCCATTTTCCACTGTTTTATTGTTCCTACAACAGGATTTCCACTTGAAGATTATATGCTTTCATTATGAACTGAGAGCTGCTGAGAGCTCTGTGTGGTTAAGGGGTACAGCTCGGCTGGGGGTGACAGGCGAGGTTATCTCCCCCAGCTGCCTGCCCAGCTTTTGCTGCGTGCCTGTCAAAGCTGTTATCAATCTGTCCCTTGAACTGCTGCAGTCTGCAGCACAGGATTTGGATTTTAAGGCAAATCTAAATTGGGAATGAGTTATGTTTCAATGCAGAATGACTGCCCAGGAACTAATTGCCGAGCAGCTTGGGCATCTGTGCAGTGGAGGTGTGATGGACTGCTCAGAGGAGCAGCTTTCCAAAGGAAGAAGCATTGGCATACATCAGTTGGAGCAGTGAGGCTCTGATGAACACCCTGACCCTGTGCAGGCAGTTGAGTGCTAACCTCTGGTAGAAGCACAGAGCAGACAGCTGGGGGCATTGGCATCTCAGCCTCCAGAGGGTTCCCTCACAAAGTACTTCTCGACCGATGTTTGGCTCCTGTTGAGTATCATGAATTTCCCATATGCTACAGCCAGTATACGATGACATAATGGTGAATGCAGTTAATTGAAGGAAATAGTGATGCATGAATTTAAATTGTCCTTTTGGAATGTCACAGTTAATGACATCACCAGCTGCTGAAAATAGGACTTGTTAATGCTGCTGTCATGTTCATTGATAGCTTCCACTCTGAAATGAATGGATTTTAGTTGAAAACTTTTCTTTGCTCTTTTTGTCAATACTCCAAAAGAAGCAGCTGCTAATGGTGCTTTAAGCCAAGATGACTTCCCAGCAATTGGTTCAGCAGCGGGACCTCTACAAGGGTAAGTTTGTGCGAGGCTGCAGCAATGAAAAAGCAGATTTAGAAACTGATGTTCTGCATTTCTGGAGAAAATACTTTTACCGATCCGTGAAAGTGCAAATACTGCCCCCCTGCCCGGGCCCCCTTCTGCCTCGAGCTGTTTCTGTGCTAGTCATCTGCATGAACAGCATCAGTTGTTGCTTCAGTTCATGGCTTCATCTTTTGGTGGTGCAACTTCAGGGAAATTCTCAATATTCTCCATTCCAGCCATTTTTAACTCGATAGCTTATCCTGCAGGAGCTGTATACTGGTGAGTTTTAAAATCCATCATCTCCTGAAATTGGTGGTGATTGGAATAGTGTCTTTGCAGGATGCGGCAGCTCGAATGCGCCTGCATGTACAGCTCTGGTCAAGGTGAGGTGTACTAAGACAGTACTGATAACGCAGCAAGGCAAGTGTGACTTCTTTGAGGAGACCCATTCCGGACACAGTTTACAAGCCTGAGTGCATTTGCGTCCTGTTAACAGTTGGGTCAGTTGTGCCACCCCAAGCGATAGTTTGAGGAAGACTGCAGACAGGTATGGAGCTCGTTCTGCCTGTTGGAGTTGTGCTGCCCCTGCAGCACTGGTGTAACGGGGTGTACTTTACTTTTCCTTTCTTACAGCTCTGCCCAGCTAGCAGCGGTTAAGCTTAAAGAAGAAGACTTCCCAAGCTTGTCATCCTCTGCAGCACCCACCATCTCTTCTGGGATGTCTTTGACATACACAGCGACCGCAAAGAAAACAGCTTTTCACGAGGAGGATTTTCCAGCTCTGGTGTCCAAAATGAGGCCTAACAATAAAACAGTAACTAACATCACATCTGCATGGAACAATGGTTCTGGTAAAAAAGTGGTCAAAGCCATGAGCAACCCCTGTGTAAACCAGGTAGCCAAAAAACCATCCTCCTTGAATAGCACTAAAGGAAGTAAGAAGAGCAATAAACTCTGTCAGTCAGATGATGAAGACAGCGGTAGTGGCTTGACAACCCAGGAGATCAGAAACACACCAACCATGTTTGATGTATCATCCTTGTTGGCAGCTTCTACCTCACAAACTTCTACGAAAGTGAGCAAGAAAAAGAAGATGGGGGTTGAGAAGCAGAGACCGTCATCGCCACACCTGCTACAGGAGACGTCGTTTCCCAGGTCATCGACTGAAAAGCTGCCAGAAGCGGAGCAGACTTCAAATGCACCCTCTGCTCTTCACGCCCCTGACAGATCCGCAGCTGTCATGAATGGTCATTTGGAAAAATCATTAGCGATCTGTAGTACACCCAAAGAGCCCCCTGGCCTTAAAAAGCCCACAGTGACTAACAAATGCCCTTTACCTCAGGAAGACTTCCCAGCTCTTGGGAGCTCAGGATCAGCTAGAATGCCCCCGCCACCAGGTAAGCACTGCAGGGCACGGCTAGCTTTGCTTGGAGGTAGCTTAGAGAAACGTGGCATGTGGATGAGATGTATGAACTGCTCCTTCTGGCTGTCATGCGAGGAGCAGTTCTGCCACCACGCGCTAGTTTAGGCTTTGAAGTTTAAAAAGGCAGTCTGGGTAACATAGATGGGCTTGAATGCTGTCTGTAAAGGGCAGTTGACGTGGTGGCGATGTTGGGATAGATACCTGTGCTCCGTGCAGCTGCAGGTGTCTGCTCCCTGGGGGTGGCTCATAGATGAGCAGTCCGTCTTTACCTGTCACTGCTTTTATGATGAGTCATGACTGACACATGTCTGTGCTTTTGTGCTTTAAGATCTAGTTTGGAAGCCCCCGCGGGCAAAGGGAGTCTCTTTGTAGCTGTGACCTGTGCCTGCTGGTACTTGTCAGTTGGCTTGCTTGGTCACATTCGATCTGTGTTTGCAGAGATTTAAAGCCCTTGCTTTTAGTGGTGCCGTAATCTTGTAACACCGGAGTAATATAGCAACAAACGTGACTTACAGTGGTTTTAGTGAAAGTAGCATCGCATCAGGAGACGCTTGCATAGCTGTTTTGTTCTGTGCTGCTCTGCAGGTATTACTCGGCAGAGCGTGCTAGAACATGCGATGCCTGGTGCTGTTGTGACTTCTGGAGTGATTTCTGTTCACTTCAGTAATGTAAAAGTGTTTTTCATCGTGAGTTTGAGTGTGTTTTTAAAATAATTTTCTATTGAAAAATAAATTAATAATTAAAGCACTTTCTCTGTAGAGTAACAGCAGCCACTGTGACGTGCTTCTTGACCTGACTGTTAAGGCAACAGATTTCCACCTCTCTAATTCTTAGGTTTTTTCCAATACAGTGATGTCTGCACTGCTGTCTCTTACTTCTTAGTGCTTCTGGAGAGTATGTCAGACCACTGGTGTTTACTTTAGGTGGTGGTATGTGGGTAACACAGCTACATGCTCTAACTTCCTGCCCGTTCTCGGCTTTCGTTTAGGCTTTAATACTGTGGTGCTATTAAAGAGTCCTCCTCCGCCTCCGGGACTGTCGGTGCCTGTTAGTAAACCCCCTCCAGGTTTTGCTGTTATTCCATCCACCAAGATCTCTGAACCTGTCACTACATCTTTGAAAGAGTAAGTAATAGTCCCTTGAGTTAGAGAAACTTTACACACTACATCTCAGTTAGTCATACGGGCTTCAAACAACGCATGAAGTACTCTGAGGGGACTGTTCTAAACAGGTGCTGCCGCGGAGGCCAGCTACTCGGTGATTCCCATGGGGGAGTGCCATGGCCGTTATGGGCTGGATTCAGGAGAGTTGTGTAAAGGAAAGCGCAAGCATTGCGTGGATTCAGGTCTGAAGAAATGAAAACTTGTGCAGCGTGCAGCTCAGACTTTTGTCTTTTCTAGATTTATTTGGAAATCTACAGCTTCAGCATTATTTCTTAACCTTTCCCATTGATTCTGTCTGAGTCCCAGAGGCAAGGTGCTGAAGCATGTTTTCCTTGGTGACCTCTACATGCCTTCATTGCTCTGATCTTTCCAGTAGCTGGTCTCTGGCCGGGGCCCTTCTGGGCTGGAGAAACGAGTTTACAGGAAAGGAGAGGCGGGGGGGAATTAATACAGACGTGTGTATCCATCTGCTCAGTTTTATTTGTGGTGCGGTCTTTGTTGCTGACATCTTTTTAGTAAACCTGGCTTACATAATGGCTAGTCAAGACTATGTTAAACTTGCATTTTAAGTATTCTGTCTAGGTAAAGCTGGAATCTGATACGGTGGTCCCACAGGATGCATTTCATCGTTCTGTCAGGATAGCTGTGTGCTGCTTATAGTGATTGCACATGTGGCTGAGTGGAGAAAGGGAGTGCATCCTACAGAACAGAACAGCCATATAATATATATCCTGCAGCATCTTTGTGTAAGACGAAGCAATGTCAAAGTCGCTTTTGATCTTTTTCAAATGCAGGCCAAAATCCTGTCACGGATCGTACTTGATACCTGAAAACTTTCAGCAAAGGAACATTCAGCTAATACAATCTATTAAAGAATTTCTTCAAAGCGATGAGTCCAAGTTCAATAAATTTAAAACTCATTCTGGGCAATTCAGACAGGTGAGTGGGCAAGATCCTTCGGGTTCCCAAAACCTTCCTCTCTGGGAGAAAGTGAATCGCAGTGAGATTTTTTTTATATATATATATTTTTTTTTTCTAATTATTCCAATTCTCTTTTCACTGAAGGGTCTGATTTCTGCAGCGCAGTATTACAAAAGTTGCCGAGAACTGCTTGGAGATAACTTCAAGAAAATTTTTAACGAGTTGTTGGTGTTGTTGCCGGACACCGTTAAGCAACAAGAACTGCTTTCTGCTCACAACGATTTCAGAATCAAAGAAAAACAAAGCTCAAACAAATCCAAAAAGAACAAAAAGAATGTTTGGCAGACAGACTCCAACTCTGATCTCGACTGCTATATCTGCCCAACGTGTAAGCAAGTACTAACTCAGCAGGACATTGCCACCCATAAAGCTTTGCATATTGAGGATGAGGAGTTCCCTTCCTTACAGGCCATCAGCAGAATCATCAGTTAGCTTTCCTCCAGACCAATAAAAGTCTCTGTCTATGAATATGCACTTTTTGGAATGAGGTTTGGCAGTGTGGTGTGGCTGAGGGCTGGTGCCAGTTGAGTAGTCACACGCGGGTGACGGTTAGAGAGCCCTCTCAGTGCTGTTCATAAATACTGTGCAAAGGGATCACTGGACTGCGCCGTAGCTAATTAACACCCAAAGTCTGAGCTTCCGAAACGCCTGAGTAGAATTAGGCTGAAATCACAGGGGGGGCAGGCGGAGGGGCGGGGGGGCCCACCTTTCTCCTGTAACATGCAATAGCTGAGAAGATACTTTCTGATCTGAAGACTGACAGGGGACACAATAGGGAAATAAGCATCTGGTTTGGGTTTTTTCTTTCTTTTTTCAGAGGGTGGGGGAAAATTATGAATCACTGAAATGAACGGGAGCAAAAGTGGCTTCCCTTACAATATTGTGATTTTTTTTTTTTTTTTTTTTGTGCTGTTTCTGTGACCACGAAGATCACAGTAGTCAGGGGTACAAAGGTGCAGAAAAGTAAAAGATGCTACTCACGTGTCTGTAAATATTGGGCTGCTCATACAGCAAAGAAAATTCCTGTCTGAGAATGGAATTAATTCTACTACTTGAAGAATTGGGACTGATCTGTGCAATTAGTTGAACATGAGATTTGAAGTTGCCTCTGACCTTTTACGTAACATGTTCTTTATTTTGTAGCACTGCATGTAGAATAATAACATGAAGGCTTTACTTTCTGTAAAGCCCACTTGACAGTAATTTTATTTAATGACTGCCATGTTTCTAATTTCTTGGATGTATTAATGGTGGTAGCTCCAACCAACAGCGTATTGGGAGATTAAATGCTGCTGATCACTGACCATGATTATCTGCAGTGCCTTTAAGTGCATTTATCTGTTTACAGTGGTCTGCACTAACAAGGGTAATTTGTTCAGACTGTACGGAGTGTCTACGTCCTGTATCTCCCGTGGTGATACCAGTCTGAAGTAGCTTTGCTTATGTTGCTTGGCATCTCGAAATTCCACCTCTCGGAGACAAGAGGGGATTCTAGTCATCGTTTGAAGTAACTCCTCCAGCAGCAGCTGTGACGTGATGGAGTGACAAGAGTCCTCCCTGCAGTGCACTTTCATGGCTGCAATTCCGTGTCTGAGTCTCTCCCATCCTGGCAGACCAGGTTTAGTTATTTTTAACACGTAGGAATAAAGTTGAAATTAATTTATGTAATTTTTAGTGACAAAACACTGCTTTTATATAAGCATCGTTTCTATGAAATCGAGCTCAGAGTATTACTGAAGAGCTAGTCCTAGCTACAGAAAGTTTTCCTTGCCTTACACTTCTTATTTTTGCTTGCTGTCAGGCTGCAAAGTGCTTTGGTTCCTTTTCTGAATAATTAAGACTGTTTTGAATACCTGAATGTGTTGTATTCAGCGCAGGGGCCAGGCTGCACACCCTGAAATGGGGACGGGGAGGACTGTTTGGCTGCATGGCTGTTTATAAAATGCATGAATACGTGACGAGTAGTAACGCTTCCGTGTTCCTGCTTCGAGTGGGGTTCCTCTCGAGCAGAGCGGGGTGCAGGGCCTGCGCCGCTACCACGCTACAGCCGCCTGCAGCCGCGCTTCGGTTTGGTGCCAGCTGCCCCCACCGCTTCCAGGCGGCAGCCGCTCTGCCCTGTCAGCTCTTCTCCCTGTCCCTTCCTTTGGTTTGTAACGTTCAGGGGAAAGGAAATGCGTGTTCTCTGCAGGAGAATCTTAACGTCTTCCCTTGGTTCTCAGTTAATTTCTTCTGTGGTAGCAGATACGTAGTTCACACTGGGCGGGTGCTGCTGTAAGCTTCCTCGAGGCGATCGATCTCTTTGGCCTCATGATGCAGTTTCCTTGTTCCTTGTGCTCACCTGATTAAATAAAGTATTACCAAATTTTTTCCAGGCCGCTTCTATTCATTTTTAACTCTTTATTGAAAATAAGTTGCAGTTGGTACACAGACACTGAAAATACATAATCACAGATTGTTCTCTCAAAAGATATTTTTATATGTATAATATATACAAAAGTTGTAAACATTTTTAACATTTCCATACACAGTCCACTTTATACTACAATGCACGTAAGGTTAGTGACAACTGCAACTCTTTGAAGCGGTCTGCTTATACAGAGGTATCTGCAAAAAAACTTCAATTTGCAAACCACATTTGGTATCGGTTTGATATTAAAACTCGTAAAGAATCTGAGGTTTAAATGCGTATTGCAACAAAATACAGGCAGCTGAACTTGGGTTTCAAGTTGGTAGCGCGAGGGCTGTTTCTGAGCCTCGCTGATGGTGGGAGAGGGTCTTCTGCCGCAGGCAGCTTCGCCCTGCTATCCAGAAAAGTACTGGGCGTAAACCGGAGTGGAACTAGACCCATCCGCTCTCCCCAAATCACCTCGGGCAAACAAAGGCTGAAAGGAAGCCCGCAAATCTATACAGTAGCTTCTATCGAGAGAAATACTGATCCCGCAGAAGTAACGATGTGATTTATTAATGAACAGACAGTGACCACGGTTGGTTTAAGTGAGCACGTAGCGGCAGCAGGCAGAACTAAGAAAGAACCAGCCCCACGCCATTTGGGGGGAGCTGGTTGCGGGGAGAAGGGTATGAGTTACCCCTGTAAGGAACTGCTGGTCGACTGAAGTAGAAAAGAAATGCCATAGCTGTCCCTCGCTGTTGTAGCACGAACTGATGGGAAACTCATCCCACAAAGCGTCCAGGTGGAACAGCCAGTGAAATCCCAACTGCTTGTAGTCGTGACTCAAAGGGAGGGGTCTGCTCAAACGGCGTGAGACAGAGAAGCACTGTAATGGGGGGAGATCTTTTTACTAAGTACCAGTTAAGCAAAACTTCCACCTCGCTAGGAATAGCTTGAAATGTTGGGAAAAAAAATCCAAAATCCAATTCTTTTAATATGCTTAAAATAAATATGCAAAAACCATGATGTGGTTAACTTCAGCGCTGAGAAATGTGTGTTGTCGCAACAGAGCCTCCTGGAGCAAGGCGATTTGGCAGAATACATCTCCAGGAAAGGTACGGGAGTGTTTGAATTCTACTCTTTACACCCAAATTCAGTGCTGACAGTAGGCAGAAGCTTTCGGCACGCCGAGAGCAGCACGATCCTGCCCTCTGCGAGCTCGAGTTCTGCGGCTGGGCTTCCGAGATCTCTGGGAGAACAGAGGACATATTAAACAGCTTGCGAGGACAGCATGGGGGCAGCGGCTGGCGTGGCACAAATTCACAGCGCAATCCTGGCGTGCTTTTGGGACGCGGTCTGGATGGTTGCAAGGAAAGCCGCTAGTGCTACTGTACCACAGCGAGTGTGCGGGGAGAAAGAAGTACGGAGGAGGATGTTACGAATACTTGAACCCCAAATAATATACTACAGTTATTACACCGAAGGCTCTAATTCTCTAACCGTAAGCCTGTTAAGGTTATATGTAGTTACAGTCCATACCTGTATACACTAGTCTGCCTGACAAGCCACGGACACGCCGGTGTGCTACGACAGTTGATGCAGGGCGCTGCTGACGCTGGCCGGCTAGCAGGGACACTGCGGGGGCTTGCAAAGAGCCTGGAAAGAGGATTTCGTGCAAGGGGTAGGCACGGGGCATCGCCGGCCAGGCCGGGGGCCGGCCTCTTGCCCTGCTTCTAGGCACGTTTTCATTCAGCAGGGCCTCGGCGGCTGCCGGCCCGTGCTGCCGCGGGGTCGGGGAGCTACACGGGCGTTCGGCAACGGCCTCGCCAACAAACCAGAAGATGGTTTTTGCTCAAGGTAAGCAAACGCTCTGTCCAAGGCGTGTGTGTCTTAGGCATTGCGGTACCACGTTAATGACGGCTTGTCCCGTCCTGCCTGGCTGACGCAGCCTCGGCGGGGCAACTACGTACATAAGCCCATCGCTATTGCCTGGAAAAAATACACCAGTTGTGGGCTGCCTGCCTGTACGTACTGCCTGCCCCTGCCTGCACAGCAGCCCCAGCACCGGCTCCGCCGCGAGGCAGACCCGATCCTTCCCCGTGCCACCCCGCCGGGGATGTCCTCCCCTCCACCGACGGGGACGGACGTTTTCAGTGGCAGAGAGAGCGGGGTTAAGCTTCCTTGAGGTGCCCGTTGATGTGGCTGAACACGCTATTCCCGGCTCCAGTTTAATCAAGGAGCAATCTGTTCTGCCTTCCCGCTGCCAGGAAGCCTCTCGGGCTCCCCAGCCCCTTCCTCCTCCTCCTCTCCTGCCCAGCAAAACACAGCCAGGTCCTTGCACGCTCACGGTGCCGACTCCAAGTTAAAGGTAATACTGACTTTTGGGGAGCTGTAAAAAGCCGCTGACCTCGAGAAGAACTACGGTGCCTCGGCCGGGGGCTGAAGTCGTGCTGAAGTCGTCCCCGTTTCACAGTTGCTGCTCCTAAGGTCAGTCCCAGCGTGAGAGCGTGCGTGGGGTGTGCGTGTGCGCGCGTCCCTTCTGCGTCCCGCCGCCGGCGGGTGGGAGGGTGGGGAGGAAAGAAAGGCAATGCAGGCCTCGGTGCGTACATTCAGATGTTGTAATATTCAGCACGGTTACACCAGGGGTCAGGATACGTCCCGCAGTCAGACAGAGCTTTAGTTCTTTACGGTTACAAGGAAACTCTGGAACAGTTATATAGTTAGAAAAAATACAATGTACTGAACAAACATTTTCTCACATACAATCAATTTAAACATTTAAATTGATTATAATTTTGCTAAAATATTAACACAAGTACTGTTTGTGCTGCTAAAATTTCAGTGTTCCCTCTAAGGAAAATATTGCTACAGTTCTACCGTACCCTGTATTAAAATCCTTTGCCTTTTTTCCACCCCCCCCCGCCCCCAGCAAGACTAACTCTAGAAAAAATTGCAAGGGTCCCATAATTAATTTAGGCTTACACCGTGCCAGGGTTTGGGTGTCCCTGGTCTGCTTAACGCAAGGATGCCTCGCTGCTCACCGAGCCCTGCCGGCACGGGCCACCCGCAGATGCCCCCGGGTCACCTCGTCCTTGCTCCTTGCATCGGCCAAGCCAGTGACACCTCCGATCAAGCAGTGCAGCATCCTCCTGCTCATGCTCCTGCCTCCACCGCCGCTGCAGGCAGCAGGGGCAGGCAGCGGGGCCGAGCGCTACCTACTCCCAAAGGGGGAACCTCAAAGTGGGTGCAAAGGTGTCCAGAGGGAGAGACATCTGCTCTGCAGTCGCTGCGGGGACTGGAGGCTGCAGTGGCGCGGGACAAGTGTCCGAGTTGGGAAACGCTGCCTGAAAAATCCCCGCGCCGCTCCAGCGGCTGGGGTGCCGTCAGGCGAGCGGGAGGAGCTCGGCGCCAGCAAAGCCAGCCTTCGCTGCACATGCACCTTTAACCCGGCCTGAATAGTGGGGGAGTCAAGTAATGCACTTTTTGTCACTGATAATGACCGCTCGTGATGAGATTTGCTGCTGATTAATTAATGCACTTATATGCGCTTTAGCAGCAGAAATGAGCTGTGTTAATGATGGCAGAAAAACCGCTGGATGTTTTTGCTACAAGGAGAGCTGGGGCAGTCCGGTAACTATTGCTTGTCACGAGGTCAGAAGGCAGCACGCAACTTTTGCCGGCGTAAACCGGCAAGGCGAAACCCGGCTCGCCAGCTGCCGGGAGAACCAGGGGCCTCTAGGGACGGAGCTGCCACCGAGGTGGTCGGGAATTCAAGTTTCAGCCCCTCTGCTTAGTCCTTAGTGACAAATAGCTCGGATCACAGCCACCGCGCAGGCAGACAGGCAGGGAAAGCAGGCAGGCTGCTGACAAGAATCTGCTGGATTTTACACATTTAGTTGTTTTTGACAAGGCAGGAATTTTGCAGCTGAAAAACCAAAACTGAGCCTCTTGCCTGGATGCTGTTCATTCACTCTCTTCTCCCACTATTTGCAAACATGGGGCCATAAGCCCCCACATGATGGACTTCAATGGCCTGTACGGTCTTTCCAATTCTCCGTCTGAATTCCTTATTTCTAGAGACGGCAGGACAAAATGTACGTTCACACCTGAGGTTCTGCTGCAGCTGATGACAGATGGTGGCTGCTCCCAGTATAAAAATACAAGTTCAACACCGCTCCTAATTGACTTGGACACCCACCCCTCTTGTGTTGGCAGCGCCGGGTTCGAGCGTGAGTAAGCGTTCAGTGTTGCCAACCAGAAACTACTTGTAAATTTGCAAACTTTCCCAGCCCCTCGGTGAAGAAGCGGAACTGCAACGCGCCATATTTTCTGCTGATAAACGGCTGTTCCTAATTCGCAGCCACCTATTGCTGAACTGGTTTCCAGTTTCAAAACGTAACTTTTTACATCCTCAACCAGAACCCTGTTGCAGCATAGAAGCAATTTGGATAGTCAACATAACCCCAACCCGCTGTGTCCCCCCCCGCCATGCCGCTTGCATCCTAAGCTAAGTTTGAAACATCTGTTTGGATTTTTGTTTTTTGTACAGTAACTATATACAAATAAAAGTAACACAGACACCACTTATTTCTTTGTGAATTTGGCACTTTCTGTGGAACGCGTACGGGAAGGCTCTGCAGCCGGAGCGGCACGGGGCCGACCTCCCCACCCACGAGACCGATTCTGTGTTAGCTCTGGAAGAACGAGATAAATAGCAACTCCTCAGCTACTGTGTCTTCTAACAGGAAAAGGTATTCTGGGCTTTCCCGGGCGCTCAGCAGAGCCCAACACCTCCTGCCCGGTGTCAAGCCTCAGAGAGGGCATTTATTCACCTTTCGCCACAAGCAGGTGATGTGGTAGCAACCTTCCTTCCTTCGGACTTAGAGGGAACACTGCTTTTATAAAACCCTTGGACAGGTAAGACAAGAACCAATACCACTGTACAGAATTCACTGCACAACTAGCTAATAGTAAGGAACCCAGCACTGACTTGCCACATTAAGGAAATGGGACTGAATACATTTGCAATCAACCAGTGAAGTGTACTGCACCGTAGGACTCGGTCTCTCGGTACACGGCCCTCGCCCCTCAGTACGCTGGCACTTGGTAACCTTTCGGGTTGGCGTCTAAGGTCTCGGTGAAGGGGGGGCTCTGGTAGGTCTCTGTGCTCTCGATGCCGCTGCCGGTGGGGTAGCCGGGGTACGCCGCGTTGGGGTCGGTGGCGAACTGGTCGGTGGCAAAGAGCGACATGTCCGTCCCCAGGCGGTATCTCTGCAGCGCCTTCACCGCCAGCGCGACCTGCCGTGGGACGGAGGAAGGTTGAGGGGGTGGGGGACGGCAACGCCGCGGGCCAGGACCCCGCTTCCCCCCAGGACCCCGCATCCCCCCGGCTCGCTGCAAAGCACCGAGCGCGTTGCAGCACCCCAGGCGGCTGCTGGCCCCGCTCCATTACAGCCGAGAGCTAAACCAACCCCAAACCACAACCCCTAATGCTAAAGAAGCCGTTTCGATGTGACAGGTTGTCCCCCAAAGCTCTGCCTGGGCTGGGGGGCGCAGCCTGGGCTTGGGTCCCCGGCCGTACAGATTTGGCACCGCTGGCACCAATAAACCCATATGCTGCGAGGAGGGAAGGCTGCCGAGCCCTGGGCCAGCAAAATGGGTCAGTTCTGTCGAGACGCCTTCACCTTCTTCCAGGCTGCCAGTATTCAGGTCGCAAACCGTGGGAAATGCGGGCGGCAGAGCTGCGAGCGCACCACGCTCGCTCTTTTTTCAGGAGGTTTCATTAACAATTCAATTAGTTTATAAATGACAGGCTCCGGGGAGGAAAAAAAACACGCCCGCAGACACCAAGAATGGCTTCCCAACCACCGCCCAGCACCCACTCCCCGGCCGGTGCCGGCGGGGCAGGCGCTGGTCGTGTGCCGCACATCGATCCGGCAGAGCACCTGGGTTTATTAACGGCACCAGCGGAGGGGCTGCCGGCGCGGCCCCACATCCCGGCCGTCCGCCGTGCCAGCAGCAGGGGACTGGCGTCCCCGCTGCCCTCCCCGGGCCGGGAGCAGACGCTGAGCATCCCACCCAGCGCCCTTCCCTGGGGGCTGCATTGAACGGGCAGTCTGGCAATACAGCGATGGAGAAGAGCTGCGGGGGAGCTGGGATTAAAAGAGATTTATTTGGATAATAATCAAGCAGGGAGCAGTTAAACTGGCAAGTAACTGGAGCCGGGCCTGCTGCTGGAAAACCTAAAGACTGTCTTTTGCCCCAATTCTTTTAAGGCAATATGGAATTAGTGTACGTCTTGGGTGCTCTCTGCCCACGAAAAGCCGGAGCGGGGGTGGGGTGGCGGTGACGCAGGGGCCATCCCTGCTTCTCCGTTCGCAGCCTCCGGAGCAGGAGCCCCCCGAGCGGCGCAGTCACCCCCAGGCGCATGCGGGGTCCAGCAGCTGCGGTGAAGGGACCCCACGGGGTTTTGCACACCCCTGGCAAACGTACCTCTGCCACTGTACAGCCCTGGGGATGCACAGAGCCTAAACGCAGGAGCAAAGCGGGGTTCTGCAAGCCCCTGCCTCCAGGGTGGGCAGCACAGGAGCCAGCCTGGCGTCCCCCGAGGGTGAGCTGATGAGCCTGAGAGCTCCCAAAATCCCCCTGCCGTCCTGTGAGACCAGCTTATCGCAATGATCTGCCCCTGGGGACCCGTTCGCTTCCACCCGAGCCGCTCCCGGGGGTCTAACGAGGCCCTGAAATGAGGGCAGCTCGTGGCTGGCGACACGTTTTCAATGGGAACGCAACCTTCCAGCCGCAGGAGAAGGGGAAGTCTGGAATTCCCCAGCGAGAGGAGACTGAGCTGATGCTTCCCTGGTAAGAAACCACAAGTTTCAGCTCTATTTTCAGGGATCGCAGGTTTCCTCAGTACAGCCCCTTGCTGCCCACCAGGATTCACTTCTCCAAACCGTGCCCCAGATCCCTCCTCCCAGCTCAGCGCTGAGCCCAGAGCAGGTTTCATTTCTCGTCTCCCCATCTTAGCTCCGAAGCTGAACTCACCCAGACGATGATGGAGAAGAAAGAGAAGGTGATCGCTGCCCGGGCGGCATCTGCTCCTTGTGAAACCCCTTTGCTCATCGTCGTCCATTGCCACTGGTTTGCTAGGAAGCAGAAGGCTACAAACCACAGGAAGGACAAGAAACCTGAAAGAGAACAGAGCTGGTCAGTGCTGTCCCTGCCCACCGCTTCCTCAGCTGCAAGGACCCCCGTTCGCTGATGCACAGACACGCTGCCATCACGATTTTTCAAATAGCAACCGTGGTCTTGGGTGCCTTGGCCTGCGGTGTGGCCCAAACGGAGCTATTTTAGAAGAGGCTGATTTGCAATCACTAGAAAAAACAGGGATGGAAGAAACCTTGAAGGGTCACCCAGTGTGTTGCCTGCCTGAAGTTTAGCTCACCTACACCTCAACCTGATCTCAAAGACGTACAGGGACAGCACACCCTCCTCTCTGGGCATGCGGTCCTCACAGTCTGTGGGATTTCAGCCTGCTCGCAGGCGTCAGGGTGCTACCAACTCAGTTCCAGCACCCCAGAGTGTCGACCCCACCATTCCCTCTTCTCCCTGGACACCAGTGGCTCTTAAGAGATGTTGGACTGGATACTGCAAACCTCACCTAGGAAGAAGCCTGCACTCCTGGGAGCAGCACCAGGCTGCTCGGCTGACGCGGGAGACGGCTTTACAGCGGTTCTGCTTCTGCCTTGGTCCAGGGACACTGCCGGAGGGCTTAAAAAAAGGCAAGGAACAACCACCCAGGAATGTGGACAGGCTGAGATTACCCCCTGCTCTGAACATGGGGATCACGAGTGTCCCTGGGACATCAGTGCCATTCCACGAGCGCAGCAAACGAGCAAGCGCTCATCGTGCACCGCACCCAGGGCAGGGACGCGGCAGGGCTGCGCACGGAGCCGAGAGGCACACGGGCTTCCCACGAGAGAGCTCTGCTCATCCCTGCCGCCCTCCGCTGACTGCGCTCCTGTTCTCAGCCTCCCCGGGCTCTGCGAGATTCGAGCAAAAACGCTCTGGTGATTATTCCTTACTGGAACCAAAGCTGGCTGAGCAAGATAGGGCTGCAGCTCCCCTAATTCAATCACCAGCCAACAGCACTGCCTGATGCCAAGGAGCTCAGAAAACAGTGAAGAAGCAAGCCGTAAGCTCACAGTGTAAGGAGCAGTGATGCTTTCCAGCGCTGGGAAGAAGAGCTGCACAACCTGGAGCCTTCTATGATGCTGTTTTAAGGGTCTCCAGCTTTCCTGAGCATCCCCAGCACCAAGGTCCCCCCACCCGCCGATTCCGGGTGTCAGTGCATGTGGGGACACCGGGCACCGGCAGGCGGGACGCTGAGCTGCCCTGCACCTTCCCAAGGATCATTACAACCACATCAGTATGAGCAGCCACACTGTCAGTCCCACGGGGCAGCCAGCTGCAAAGCACAGTCTGACTGCAGGGAGAGCAAAGCAGCTTCCTTTATTCCCCTTTATCTTGCCAGTTGTTCCTAAGTACGGTATAAAATGCATGTGTGCATGCGCACCCAGTGTGAGAGTCACGGGGCTCATCGCACACCTCGCCTTTAATTCAGAATTTGCTCCTCGCTGCAGTTTAAGAAGACACACTCCTCACCTCCTTCTCTTGCATGGCCGGGCCTGGGGCTTCCCGACCAGCGATGCTTTTATCAGCCTGGCCGTACCTGAGCCCTTGAACTGCCCTCACAGCAATGCAACCTCCAGTGAGAATCATCCAGGCTTTCTTTTTCCAAACTACAGACTAAGGTAACAGCCTCATTTTGCTAAGTACAGTTAATGCCTGCCACCAAAACCGCCCCAAATCTCTGCACATACGTTTTCACTTCCCCTTAGGACGACCACTGGTCGTCAGTGCTAAACAAGACCTCTGGGGCTTATTCCTTAAAGGTCATCCTCAGGGACAGAGACGCTTTCTAGTTCCCCAGCTCCGTTATAGCGGGGCTTTACCAGCGGCTGGCCCTGTTAGGGGAAGCAGATCCAGCCCCTAAATGCGGACACAGGAAGGCGCATGCCCTAGATACGGCGTTGGCTGCAGCTCGGATGACCAGTATACGGTGAGCGTGGTGGGTTGCAGTCCCCCGACAGGTCTCGGTGCAGGAGATGCTGAACCACATCTCCAGATGTTGCATGGCTGCAGCACTCCCACCTCTGGGGAGCAAACGCCACGGCAGTGGGGAGCAACTGCCCTCCTGTGCTCGAGGAGCAAGCCTCAGCCAGGAGTCTCTCGCTCAAAAATGCACTTTCCTGGAGACAGCGGTTGGAAGTCGGAAGACCAGAGATGAAACATAAAAGCAGCTCCCAACAGGTTAATTTGGAGCCGTGCTGTGGGGAGCAGGGGGATGCTCCGGGACAAGGTCTGGGGCCACGCAGTGCTGGCACCAAGGGACGTGGGGGCTCTCCAGCAGGACGAGGCTGCGTCACTGGTGAACTTGTTCGGGAGGAGTGTTTCTCTGTTCAACACTCCATCTAGTGCAGTTCCTCCTCCCTCGTACGCTCCTGGGCAGGACACTACCACCGAGCACGAGTCACAGCCATGACACCGGGACTGCCCGCCAACCAGCGACACGAAGGCCCATCTAGCGCTGGCGTCTTCTAAGGGTTTTCAAGAGTTAAAATGACATCATGCACATCTCCGAACGTACGCCGGCTGTGCTGGGTATTGCAGCTACTGACTTCCTCTGCAACACTGAGATATGCGAGACGCTGACCTTCCCAGTGTTAAAACCATTTGCTTCTTCCGTCTAGCGGTGGCGGCTCCGGCTGCCACCCATGTGAACTTTCCGGAGGTTTCGCGACGCAGAGACAAGCCATCCCCCTCCACATCCAGCTCTGCCTGGATCCCTGAGAAGAAGGAGGATTCCCTCCAGTGCCCTGGGGAAGCGGGAAGGCAGGTATTGCTGCCCGCGGGGGAGAGGGTCAGGCATGGGGAGCCGTGGTGGTGTTCGAAGTTTGGAGGACTGACACACGCCTGCCTGTGAGATCAGACCTCCCAGGGAGCTCTACGGGAACTATTTTTGTTTCCGTACCAGCACTTATTTTCATTTGTGATTGTGCTCACCTTCTGCTAGCACTCGCCGAGCAGAGGCTTTGCACCCGATGATAATATGAATCAGACACGTGGGACTGCAGCCGATTCCCCTCGCGCTCGGTGCCTCACCGGGAACTCGGCTGTGCCCTCGTCCGGCACCCGCGCGGCCCCAGTGCCACGGAGGGGCTGGCAGTGCCTGCTCCCAGCCCCCGGTGCATTACAGCACCACGTGTAAGTGGTAGTTCTGGAGGTGTCTGTTGCTACCCACGAATTGTAAAAGCTCACGAAGAGGGCTGAGCTGCCAGTGGTGTGGTGAGGCTACGTGTGCTGGTCCCAACTCCAGCTGGGAACAGGCACGGTAGCAGCTCTGCACCCTCCAGCGCGCTGGGGAGAAGGAGAACGGCGGGAAGCACCGCAGGAGCCAGTTGATAATTATCGTTTTAGGATCTGCAGACACCAGAGTGGAAACACCAGGAAAGATGTGTTACAGCCATAATTACAGCCTGGTCCCAAGCAAGCGCACGTCTACAGAAGCAGCTTTAAGAGCAGACGGAAGAGAAAGTCGCAAATGCCATTTGCACAGCGCGGTGGCCCTGCCTGCACCCCTGCCTGCGCCCCTGCCTGCGCCCCAGTGTTAGCCTCCCAGCTGGCTCGGTGGCTCTGATCTGCCACTGATCTGCTGCACAAGCCCTCTTTCCGTCAAGCCAAAGAAAGTTGTGGGTTAAGGCCCCCCCCACCCTCCACAGAGAGCAACTGCCAGCTGACATCTGCTGTGCTGGCAGCCGGCGTCAGGCTCCTGGGTGACTCGGGCCAAGGATCAGAAACGACCTGCTTTTCTCACCCCCCCGCACACCGCCCAGTTTGCAACGCTCCCTCGTACCCTAGCGTGTTCCTCACCTGGTTATTTCCCAGGTGCATTTTCAGCTTTTACATTAAGCCGTAATGCAGAGATCACACACAGAGAGGAAGGATGAAACAGCTGCAAGGAAGCAGGAGGAAATCAAGCATCCCGTCCTTGGTGGGGAGGAGAAAAGAAGGGGACAACGTTAAGAGAGTCCCACGGGTGAAGTCTCCAGGGGTTATTAACGTGGAGGTGGTTAAGTAAGGCAAATTACAGGGGCCAGCTCTGCCTCCTGGCAGGTTGGGTGCCTGAGGCTGGTGGGAGCAGCGCAGGGGGTACGGCGGGCTGCGACCTCTGCAGCTGCGGAGGCTCCACGTGCCAGCGAAACCCTGCGCTTCATCTCTGCTGCGGGATCTGCTCGTATCGACACTTACGCCAGGAGCGAACGACTGCCTGGCATTTCCATGTGAGTGGCTGTACGGGCTGTGGCAGCAGGGCTGTAAGGAAGGTTTGGGGCAGCCACAGTTTTAGAGAAGTGAAGGCACAACAATAGGAATGGGATAAAATACACCGACCAGTTCCTCCTGCCGGAGCCCAGGGACCCGCACCTTCCCCTGGGAGCCAACGGGGCGACTGCACATCAGCAGCGCTGCACCGAATTTGGGCTTAGGAGGAGATGGGAAAACCAGCACTGGGTGGAGATGTGTTCGCCTGCGACCGTGGCCTTTGTTACACGAGCCCCGGACAACGCTCCCGTTCGTATCGGCACCAAGCTGGATTTCAGCACAGCATCTGCTAGGGTGCCCTGTGGTAAATGGTTCGTTAAGCAGGGATTGCACAAGAGCGGTGAGAAAGGTAAGGAGCTGCTGGCAGGGAGACGTACCAGGCAGCGTGAAGGGAGGCAATGCCGGGCTGGAGGGGAGCTACGGCAGACCGCTCCTTGCAGACCCCGATAGGTGACACTGTGTCGGTCACAGGCTCGTGTCCGCATGATCTGCGTGTAAGTGATTGATTTGTTTTACCTGCAAGGAAACAGCTTGCCTGTTTTCTACCAAGAAGCCCAGAGGGGAGGGCCCGAGGGAGCAGGATATCTCTGCCCAGACACAGGCTGCAGACACGATGCACCCAAAACACACCCATCAGTCCTGGGGTAATAAAAAAGTCACTGCTGGCAGCACAGCTGCATTGGGTGGATTTACCAGGGCAGACCTCTGGTGCAATACTGCAGCCTGTCCCCAGGGCCGAGCGCAACCCCTGCACGGCAGAGGCTTTGCAGGGCAGAACTTGTCTTCTCCAGCTCGCTGCTGAAGCCCGTGAATGCACACACGACGCATGACAAGCGCAAA
>JAVKLA010000061.1:18287146-18300434 GCA_034782735.1 Sagittarius serpentarius | reverse complement strand
AATGAGGCAGAGATTGAGAGCGGTACCATTTCACACATGCCTGGCAGGGGAGAGAACGGTTGTTACGAGGCGGAAGGCAGGGAGGATCACAGCCTTGCACCACGACACGCAGCATCAGCCAGAAGATGGATGCGATGTTCCCCTTCTGTTTGAATCGAAGGCTTGCAGGCACCCAGCCCCACGGAAAGGGCTGTAAATATCATCTAACAACGGCTGGACGCTGGTGCTGTAGCACCACGGAAATAAGCTTTCCAGCAAGGAGAGAACATCCTTAACAACAGGCGAACGCAGGGAGGCGATGATGGATGTTTTCATTTGGGACCAGAGAGCCATCAGCAACGCTTGTGCTGGATAAATCACCTTCAGACTTTGCTAATACAAGAGCCTGGAAATGGAGAACGTCAGCTGCAAACTCAGCCAGGCGACTCCCACCGCAGCCGAGCAGAGGACGGCCTCTCCCGGCTCGAGGCATCCCGCCTGCTCGTGTTTGCAGGGATGAGCCCCAGGCCAAGGGGCTCAAGATGGTGCAAAGGATCTGTGCCAGCCCTTGGGGACCCCAGACCCACCTGCACACCGCAGTCCTGGAGGCAGCGGGGGATTACAGTGGTATGTAGAAGAGTGTTTCTGCTTTGTTCCAAAACATATGCCCAAAGTGAAAACAGACCCAGACGTAACTGATGAAACGACACTTGCTCGAGCCAGAAACAGGAGATCTGGGAGGGTAAAACACCTCGTCTGGTCTCTGAGATGCGACCGCCAAGTCTCACTTCTCTGGGTGGCCTCACTGAACCCAGCTCAGCGAACGTCTCCGGTTGCAGAAGTGACACAGACGAGCGGGAGACCCCACTGTCCCCCACTGCCACACACCAGCTTCCTCGCTGCTGCCTCTGAGCTCACGGCTGGATGGGACAACCCATCTGCCAGCCCTGCTCTCCCCGACTGAGGCACAGGAGTCCTGCCACGCTGTGGGAGGAGAGGGGAAGACCGAAGTGCGGTGCTGCAGAGCAGAGCAGCGACCCCGCGCTGCCCACGGAGCCAGCATCGTCCTCCGCAAGCACAGCAAAGCCAGAGACGTACCTGAAAAGCCAAGGTCCAGCAGGACGGCCCGTTTGCGGTCCTTCACGCTGCTGATCTGCTGGAAGTAGAGGTCCACGACAAAGAAGAAGATACAGCCAAAGAAGGCAATGATGCCAACGGCGATGCCGTAGCTGCAGGCACTCTCATTCTCATTGAAGATGCAGAGCAGCTCGGAGCTCTGGCTGTCTTTGTTCACGTAGCACTCGTTCACGATGGAGCCAAACACCACAATGGAGAAGATCTGCAGAAGGAAGGAGAAAACACAACTTGCTGCTGTTTACATTTAACTCTGTTTTCCAACAGCAACATAATTGGATTCAATCCTGTCTTTGACTCCATGGCAACATCGCATTAACAAGACAGATCCCGACTCTCGTCTGGTTGGTGGCCCTGCCCAACGGGCTGGTGGACGGTACCTAGGTCTCCCTTCTCTGTGAGCCCGTCTGCCTTTCAGTGCCTTGGTTTGCAGAGTATTTTAAGAGATGTTGTTCTCCAGACAGGCTGGGGCGGGGGGGAAATAAATAGATGGGCCAGGTCTCTGCACAGCCTTTCTGCTCGTGCTGCTCTCCGCTGTCAGGCTGTGCTCAATAAACCCCCTTGTGTCACTGCGGAGCAGGGAGAAATGAAGCTACAGAGGATAATTGAGTTGCTGAGCAAGCTGACCCAGGGAAGGACTGGATGCCCAGCGGAGGGGGGACGGGACATGACAGCGTGGGGAGGTGGGCAGCAGCTCACCTGGGCACAGCGGGCACGGGGAGAGGCTGCCCTGTGAATGACAGGGCAATTTTTCGCCTGGCTTAGCAGGGGTTGAAGGATGCAGCGCCTGCATCCATTATCCAGTGACCTGGTTTCAGTCCTGCGAGGGACAAAAGGGCAGGGGGGTTGCTGGTGGCTGCCCAGGTCCCTCCGCTGGGACCCCAGGGTGTTTCATGCCCCTGCACGCAGGGAAGGAGCCGGACAGCAGCACGCAGCCAGCTGCCAAAATTAATACCATTGCTGCATGCTAAATTCCCTTATCTCTCTGACACCAAAGGCAGCAAGCAGAAGCTGTGGGACCAGCTGCGTTACAATTCACTCTGGAACCTGCTCCATTAAGAGCCTAGAAAGCGCTGCACCGTTGTTTGCGTTTCAAGGCAGAGAGCAGGGAGGGAAGCAAGGCGTGCAGGCGTCCCCCCATCAAGCTGCGAACCTCTGATCTTGTCCCTCGCTGCCAGCACCAGCTCCCCGCGTCCCTGCACGCCTCCCCGCGCTGCCGCCGGCTCACAGGACACAGCTGGAGGCCACGTATGCAGGCGGAGAGATAAGAGGCTCCTCCAGCACGCCCCAGCACGGCGGCTGCCTGGGAGCATCTGGGGTCTCGGGGTTCGGTGCAGCTCCCGCTCTGGATGCCCCGCTACATCTTCTGCAGTAGCAGCGCAACAGCACAAAGTGCACGAAAACGAGACAGGCGACAGACAGAGGCGGCAGCCCAAGAGCCACATGATAAACCGCAGCCAGTGGCCTTTGCAAAGTCACCTGTGTCTCGCGGCTGACGCCCGGCCGCGGGCCACCTCCTATAGCCCCGCACTCCCCAAAGTGCAGCGTTAGCAGAGCTGGGTGAAACGGAGCAGAAGCCACTATGCACAAACCATTCAGAGAGCTCTAACCACTCCTTAACACAACATGGTGATAGACGTTTTCTCCCAAGCCCTGGCCAAATGTCTCACTCCTGCCTGCCCCGAAGGATTTCACTCGGATTTCCCTCCACCAAACCCCTTCCAGTGCTGGGGTGAAGCTGGGCCACAGCTTCTTCTGTCTGAAGGTACTTACAAATGCAAGTGTCCCCTTAGCAAACACGTCTCAGACCGTCTCCACTAAGGCCTCCTCCAAACTGGAGAACAAAGAAATGGATCTGCAAGGAACTGAATTACTAAAATGTGAAGGATTGGTGGGGGATTTCTTCTCCTTCTCTGTAGGGTGTCACCTGAAATAAATGACGAGCAGAAGCAGCAGAGAGAGTCTCTGCAGTACATCCTACCTCAGGTGTGTAGGAGCTCGGGCAAAGCAGCTACGCCAGCGCCCCAAGCCTGGGACTTTGCCACCAGCTTCTCATGCTGATATCTGCAAGTATGCGATGGACGAGCAGGTTGCACCACGCTCGCTCCCACCTCCAGAAACCCACCAGCAGGACGACCGAGGGCAGGGCTCTTCTTTAAACCCTTTCAGCCAGGAGCTCTGTTAGGGAGGGCAGACTCCTACTGCTTCTAGTACTTAAAATTCAGGCCAGCAGTAAGCTGGCCTGTGTCGGGTGGTGGAGATGCTCTGAAACCTGCTTGCTAAGTGAGGTGGCATCCCTGAGCTACCCAAAGATGCGCAGGAGGTCCCACCGCGGGGTGGGAAGGAGAGCAGAGCTTGCCCCAACACCCGGCGCTGCCGATGGCGGTTGTCCTGCCCTGCTCCGCCGGGAGCAGACGACATCCTGCAAAATCCCCCAGGGATTCACCCACGGGTCCCGGCAGCATCTCTTTGGGGCTCTTTCCATCAAAACACCTCGTGTACCTCCCATCGCTGCCCTAGACCCCCACCGGCTCTGCGCTGGCCCCTTCTCCCCCTGGCCTGCTTAGCCGAGGGGATCAGCATCTCTGCCCCAACACAGGCGAGTATGCGTCCCCGTCTAGGTGACAGGCAAGCAGGAGCGGGTTTCGGCCCTGAAAACGCTCCTCAGCCCCAGGAATTAGCTCGTTCTTGAACGACGCCCTCCTAGCAATGTGGATTTCCAGAGGTGCACCTGCACAATTCAAGTCCAACCTTTGATCTCCCCTGGAGTGCTAACAGGGGATAGAAAGTATGTATGTCCCACGGACCTCTCCACGGCTAGCACAGGGAGATAATCAGGCCTTTCTCCTCGTCAAATTTAATCACGACCTGGGGTCCTGTCCCCCATCCACCCCCGGCTCATCTCAGCTCTGAGCACCCAAGTCACCCACTTGCATTTGCACCCTCTTCCTCGCTGGCGCTGCACTTAGGGAGCACTCGGCTGTCACGCCGCGACGGCCACATCATCATCATCATGCAAAGAACAAGAGAGTTGCATTGTAAGAAAGAAACAACAACAAACAGTAATAATAATTTTCCCAGTGCTTTGGCAGCAGCTGTAATATCAGCAGTTGTAAAAATCTGTTCATAAATAATGCAAAATTGTTATTTACCATCAGAAATAGCAGCAGCATTTATAAAACAGGCCCTGGAAGAAATAATGTGATTCTGGAAAACATGAATAATTGAGAACCTCTGATTCCACGGGATTATCTCCCTGGCAGGCCAGCGAACTCATACTCAGCTTCTCCAATAAGTGTTTTAGTCCTCCCAGGATTAACAACCTAGACTACTTCTCTGTGCTTTCGGGTGCCTACCGGGAGCTCACGGTTTTGGTGGGTGAGGGAGGGCTCCCGTAAATACGGTTAAGGACGTTACAGGACAGGGTGTCTGGCTGCCTCCACGCAGGTTTGCGCTCCGGGGGCTGTCGACGGATGATGCCCAGGGAGCGCTTCTGGGACGGCTGCAAGCACAACTATTGCTGGCGATGGGAAAAAAAAAAGATGTTTCACTGCTTAACATCCAATTCCAAAGAGTTTTGCAAAGCAAAGCATCCTTCTCGCTGCCGGACGACCTGAGCGGCTCAGCCCAGGAGACCCCCTCGACTGGGCGCTGCCTGCAGCGTTTCGATACAGGCAACGTGGGACACACGGCTTCTTCTCGGGACACCAAAATAGTAACTAATGGCAAGCGCACACATTTGATAGATGCACTCAAAACATCAGCGCTGGCTGAAATACTCCTGTCAAAACATGCTTTTCAGTGAAAACAAGTCTTTCCATGGGTTTTCTCTCCCTCCCCCCATGACGGAAATTTATAATTTTTCTTAAAAAAAACCTGGTGCTGGTAAGACATTTTAATGACAATAGATTTGGTGTTGTCTTTCTAAGTATAGATGAAAAAAGGTTTTTGAGAAAATGTGGGTAGATGGGGAAAAATAAAACCCATGGGATTTTTTTAAAGTTCATGCAAAACAAGTGCCATTTTCCAATGACCTCTACAAACTGCACTTGCTCAAACCCACAACCAGTTCATCAGAGAATTGAAAGCGAAAATACAGGGTCAGATTTTCCACTGCAAGTGAGGTTTTACGGCGCTGAGCAAGGATGCAGGGATCCTGCTCTCCAGAGGCGTTCCTCCGACTCCCGCCTCCTCCTGCCTCTCAGGTCGGTCCCCAAAACCGCAGCCCCCATGACCAGGCAGGGCTGTGACAGCACTCGGGACCAAGGGCCAAGGTCACCGGCACGCACAGCACAGGGGCATCTGCCGCGCAAGCCACTGTGTCCCAAGGCCACCCGCCGTTCTAACGGGGCTGCTCCGTATCTCACAGGCTTTGCAAAGGAGCCTCAGCATTCACAGGACACTCCATTTTCCAGCTGAACAACCCAACGCAACCAGCAACAAATTTTGCTCTTGCTGGGTGAACTGGTGCACGACACAGTATGAAAACTGGATTACCTCCAGCCAGCCCAGTATGAAATTGCATCCCGCCTGCCAAAGCTTTCACACAAATCTGCTTGCAGCTTGGGGTCTCCTGGCTAGCAGCCTGGCGTGCAGGTTGCCCAGCTCTGCCTCTCCCCGGTGTCAGAGAGCGGCTGGGAGCCGCCGGCACACGGCTCCGGCAGCTCTGGCGGCACAGCCCATTAGTGCTCCTCTCCGCATTCAGCTGAGGGGAGGGACGGGAAGCAGGAAAGCTGTCTTCTCCCATCCCTTCCATTAAGACTTGCACTTCAGCCACACAAAGGAGCTTCTGTGCCTCGGTCACACCCTGGGAGGGAGAACAGTGCCGGTCAGGGAGATGCATGAAGTGCTTGGACCCACGATGATGCAGATCAGCTGCTGGTGCAAGTGCAAAGGGAGCTTGTGTTACACCAAACCAGCAAGAAGTCAGGGACCTCATTTCTTAATGAAAGCCAGCTGCCCAGTTCCCCCAGTTTAAAGCTTGCTTCCAAGCAAGAGGGGCCACCTCGCCAGGCCAGTGAGCATTTCTGTAATGCAGGACAAAGGGACAGGTCTCAGCAGCGATCGGTGACAGAGTCCGGGTACACCGGCCACGACAAACTCTGGCAAATGGCTGGTGCAAAGCCGAAACCAGCGGGGGTTTGAGTATCACCCTAAAAACCTGGGAGAGCACCCGAGGGACGCTGCTTACCCAAGGCTGGAGGCTGCACCTAGGCAGGAGCCTGCAGCTCCGAGGCTGCCTTTGGTATCCAAAGTGCTGGACCCAGACGCACAACTCGCCCACTTTCCTTGCTTGCTGCCCACCTCCGCTTTTCCCCACTCATGCTATTTCAGGCAAGACCTCTTGCTTCTTTTGTCCTCTCTGGCAATGGCTGCTAAGTGCAGGGGACCGTGCCCGAGTGGCCCCTGCCCTGTGCTGGTGGATGCCCTGGCAGGGGCTGTGCTGGAGGGGCAGGGAGGTGACAGCACACGGCAGGCAGGCTGCCGGCAGCACGGGCACACAGGCGGCCCTGCAGTAGGAGACCGAGTGAAATCTCATTCTTTCCCCCCAAAAAAAGGAAAGGGAGAGCCCGAGAGGGCAGGTTCCTTGCTTGGCGCTCGTCCCCAGGCTGCTGGAGCTGCGGCCGCTGCCAGACCTTCGCAGGAACCCAGGGCGCTGGGGATGCCTGTGTGCCCCACGACGGAGTCACCTTTTTAGGTGTGCATAAAGCTGGGAGACCCGTGGCTGCCTTCTCTGCACCAGATTTTTACCCTCTGGAAGAAGGTGGCTGGCCAGGCTGCCTGGCTCGGTTCTGTAATTATACTTCACAGATCCACGTTCCCTCCTGGGGCGTGAGCCGGCTGGACCCCAGGACACGCACATTTTTCATTCACGTTGCTTTTAGCCTTCTGTACCCCAGGCACCTAAAATGTGCTCTGGGAGACCTTGCGGTCTGAGCACAGCCATCGCAAAGAAAACAAAAAGCAAATAATGCAAGACAGCACAAACTGAAAGTTTCAGTGTGTGAACCGTCAGCCATTTTAAGGCGAGATGTTTCCACTGCTGATGCACCGTACTTTGATTTAGGACCTATAAAAACCATTACCAGAAGGTGTGGGGTTGTAAGAGACCGCAAAACGTTGCTTTGATTACACACGGAAGCAACCATTAATGTCAACATCAAGGAATTTTAACGCATGAAGAAAAATAATCCACCGCTAATTTGCTCTGCTGTAGCTCACAATCAATGGTGTTGGGCACAAACTGCACGTACAGAGAGACGGTACCAACATCTGGGTGATCCTTCACCACTCCGACGCGACCATCCGTCAGACAGATGCCACCCTGCTCGGCACCCGCTCCTCCTTGAGCCACCGCCCAGCAAGTGAAGGATGGACTACCAAACGAGAAGGGAAAACAATTAAGGTCAAATCGGCACAGGCCAAATCCTGCCTAGCACTGAGCGTTTTCATAATCCCCAGTTAAGCCCTTGTCTTGAGTCGCATACGCACCTTGTGCAGATACTCCGCTCAGGGATGAGTTGGACCCTTGGCAGAGGGCCAGCCTCCTTCAACACCCACCAAGCTCAAATTCTGGGGGAATCGGGTCCCGGGTCCCTCTCCAGTTTATCTTTACAGTTGTCAGTCACGGGGAAGTTTCCAGCACAGATCTGCATAATTTATTGGAGGGTGTGAAGACTAAAGAGCTACTTTAAGCACTGCCAGATCTCCCACAAGGACTATGGATACGACCACAAAGGAAAGACCTGACGCAGTTTCTGGCACAGAAAGAGGTGGTATGATGCTGGCCACAATAGGTTTATGGACATGTCTACCAGGCTAAGCAGCTTGGGAAGGATGCATATTGATGACCACATGACCGATTTTTCCTGAATTACTTTTTCTAATGTGGCAAGAGATGCTGGCTAAAACACAGCAGCCATTCAAAGTTCCTAATCTAGTGATGCAATCTGAGCACATGGCAAGACAGCAGCATTTTGAACCAGTGATGACAGGAAAACTATAATTTAGCAGCATTTTAAGCTCAGATACAGTGAAACTTCTGTATAATTCCATTACCAAAAATGTCAAATTTAAGTTCTGCCTTTAACCTACAGCCCACGGAAAGAGAGAATTAAGACGGAAATCTGGTAACCCTACTGAAAAGCAGCCAAGACCAGACAAAGTCCAGAGCAGCTAAGATCACGCTAATGACTCTTAGCGTTGCCGCTGGCTCCTTACGTGCCAGACCTGCCTTGCAGCTCTTGTCCAAGAGCCCCAAGTGCTCAAGAGTCAGTGAAACCCCTGAAGGCCATGGGAGCTGTTCGGAGCTTGCAGCACCAGGGCTCCCACCTCCTACTTCTTGTTGCTGTCTCCTGGGGGGTTCTCAGCCCAGGGCTGGGTACGCCAAGCAGCCACCTCCATCTGCGTCTGCGGGAGGCCTGGAGCAGGCAAGGTCTGCTCCAGCGAGGGAGCTTTCCGGGCTCCAACTCCAACCCTTTACAAGAGCTGTGTGTTGCAGCCCTGCACACCCAAACGTACACCCTCCAGCACCTCGAACCAGCACGCCTGTAGCTTCACCCCAGGTGTGAAGCTCCTCAGAAGTGCTCTGTCCTGAGGGTGCAGGGTAGTAACAATCCTGGAGCCTTATTCTTCTTTGTTTGCTGCCTGGTTCTTCTGCTCCTGAGCTTGTTTGTTCTAATAAAAATAAACACATCTTTGACCATGAGCACAACTACTGCCCTTTCTATCCCTCTGGAGAAACGAAACAAACCTGCACCAGGACGGAAAGGGCACGCTCCCTCCCTCCAAGAACCATCGCCTCTTCCTGGTCCATCAAACCATCACCCAGCACCTCCCTTACCAAAGTCAGAACTCCGCAAAGCACGTTTGCCTTGCTGAAAGACAATGATCTGCTGTTATTATGGACTAAGACCCATACCAGTGCAAAGTCGAGCACATAAAGACTTTGCTGGATCTGAGCCCAAGTAACCTCTGGTCATAAAAGTTCCCTATCGCCTATCAAAGGCTACAGGGACTGCCACTTTGCTGCCATGCCTCTGCCAAGTAATCAGATTTGGCTGCCCTAGTCCAGTCCCTTAATAAAGGTTTTGCTCTTAAAAGCCTAAGACTATTGCAAGGAAAACCCAAACAAAATACTGGGCCTAATGAGGTAAAATACTGCATAGGAAAAGCTCTCTCCAGTGATCCAAGTGATGAACTACAAATTAATTCAACTTCAAGAAAGAAGAGAGAACGGCAGCAGACAGGGTCAGGCAGCTGCTGAAGTGTCGGTTGCAGGCAAGGTTGTCCAGCTGTACAGGTCATGCAGGCAGCAACAGGGAGGTCACTGGAGCAAGAAACAACCATTTTAAAGAAAATACTGAAGTATTCCTCTAGTCGTAGTAAAATAGGGACCCGATCCCCTGCTGAGCTCCACAGAGAGAATGGCTGGGTGGGAGGTGAGAGTGGCCCAGCCCTTCCGAGCTGGCTGCACCAGCGGTACCGGGCACCACGCTTTTACTGTTGCTCTTTCTGAAATTCACAGGAATTACTAAAAATATTTTCCAGAACTGCTTTTAAAAGTCAAACCTAAACCTACGTTAAACGAACAATGCCCCTGCAGAGCTGCGTGGCCACTGGAAAGTCTAGCTGGTGCTGGCAGTCACAGAGAAAGGAACTCATGATTCTGCGGGCATCCTTTGTGAGTATCAAGTTTGGTTTGCTGTGCAAAAAATGTCTCAAAAGGAAACCACAAGAGTGATCACATCTTCATCTGACGAACTGCATCAGACGGAGGGGGAAGAGATGAATGAGGAACTGTTAAATGGTTCTTTCCAGCTTTTGATTTTACAGCTCAAGCCAGGAGCATTTTTTTCCGTTCAGATACTCAGGATTACTATATCTGTCAGGGAGAGGCTGCTGTATGAGGTAGAATCAGGAATCCCCTTTTGCCATCGCTTACGTTTTGGAATTTCTACATTGAAGTCACCATTCACCTGCCAGAGCCTTAGATGTTTGCCAGCACACGGGCTGAACCCATGGCCTCGAAGCAGCTACCAGAGTGACAAAATGGAGCTGGACCCTCCTTTGGTGGTAGCTCATCATGAAACCCCAGCGATGGCTATTGGCTGGATCGGCACCGATGGTGGTTCTCCATCACCCCTACTCCCACCCAAACCAGCACATCCCAGGCAGCTCCCTCCTTTCCACACCAAAGGAACGTAACATCATACACGCAGCAAGGGTTACATCTCTGAGGTTTGATCCAACTGCGCGAGTTAAACACTTTTAAAAAGATGCAACAACAAAGCACAAGAAGGAAAAATCACATGAAGAAAACCCACCCCAACACCTAAATCCAATCATCCTCAAAGCCTCAGTCAAGGGCTTTCTGAATAACCACCCAGGGCTGTCACATGCAGGCACAGGCAGCTCGTCCCCGCCGTGACGGCAGGCAGGAAAGCCCAGGAAGGTTTCTGTTTGCTTTGTGAATCAGGGAGCATCACGGTGCGGCATTGGTCCGTGCCACCCGCCCGGCCACCAGCACGGTCCGATAAGGAGCAGACGACGACGCATGCCACGGCACTGCAGCAATTACGAGTGTCAGGGCAGAACAGAAAGGCAGCAGAGACCTCACAGGCAAACCCTTTTGGCTGCCTCCTCCGTCCAAGCTCTCCATCTTGACATGGGTCCCATCTGGCAAGAGCAGCAAAGCCACCGCTCAGAAGGAGCCAGGGCACACGTTGCTTTACAAAACCTGCAAAAACCAGCAATGGCCATGCAGGCAGGTGGGCAGGAAACCACCACTCACACCTCTCACCGACTGTAGTCCCTGCTTACACTGGAAAAGAGCTGTAAATGCTGAAATTGTTTAAGACACAGGTAACTGGACTGCAACGGCCGAGCAAAGGCCAGCCAGGGCTCTGAACCCCCGAGCTGGAGCGGCAAGCGAGAAGGGCCCCTGACAGATCTGCCAGTAAATGTGAGACCTGGGAAAAGTGGTCCAAAGGGCTTTTAACATGGGCTTCCACAGCCTGATCCCCAGCCCACCCAAACCAGCAAACCCTTTGAGCTCAGTGGGCTCTGGAACTGACGTTAAATACTGCAAGGATTTATGCTTGGGACAGCTCTGTGTGTGTCTCACGTTTGTGCACATCAGTGGGTCCCGGCACTCGTTTAGAGTTAAGTTGATGCGTTTCTGTAGTTGTAAGCGCTCGGTTTTCACAGATGCCCTGTGAACGCAGAACCACGAAACGACTGACTTTGCCATTGAATAAACCAGCCAGCAAATACATGCATGAATATTTTCTAAACTGGAATAGCAGCATATTCTCTATTTTATTCCTGCTTCCCAGCAGCGTCCGATCCCCTTCTGTACGACAAGGATGGTGAGCTCTCTGGGTGCATGGTGGCAGATTTATTTTATAAGGGGTCTAACTCACGATCAGTGGGTCGACGATTTATCTACCTGTACCCAAAACCAACACCACTGCCTACAGTTTGCCACTGCCACTCGAGAAGCATTGAGGAGGATCCAGGTGGATCCAGACCAAGTTTTCTGGACTGAGGCAATGCTTCTAGGAAACGACTCCTGCCAGGTGTTTGAACCCTGCCCAAAACACCCCATCCACCCCAAGCTGGATTCTCCACATCCACACCTGGCCTCCCTTCTTCTCCAGTAATGGAGTCGGGGGCTTTCTCAAAGCCCTGGAACGCACGCTGGCTCCCATCCAGCAAAACACCTAAGCATGTGGTTTAACTTTTAAGCATGTGATTGCTGCTGGAATTGCTCATGTGCTTAAAGATAAGCACATGCTCCCATGCTGTGCTGTACAGGGCCTCGGCCGGGGCACCCCACCCCAGAGAGCCCCACAAACACACCCGCCATGTCGGCTGGAAGGAGGGCAGCCGGCGAGGGCAGCACCTTCTCATCACCCCTTTCCTTCACTCACTGCCTGCATTTGGCACTGCTGAAGGTGACACAGAACCAGCGCGGGCGGCCGAGGGCCTCCGTGCACAGCAGAGGCGTGACACGGGCGAGGACGAGCCCCCCGGGCCTGGCTCGCCTCGCCCACAGCCTCCGGCCAAGCACCAGAGCCAGGAGCCGGCCGCCATGAGAGCCGGGCAGAACCTCCCCACCGAGGGCTTTTTTGGGAAGGGCCAGGCGTTGCCGACCTCCCGGGGCCACGCACGCTTGCTGATCTTGGCAGGTAAAGGCCAGGCTGGAGGAGGCGAATTAGTGGCTGCCCTTACCCCTCGGGCAGCATCAGCGCGCAGCTTCCCATGCTGCTTATTCACAGACCGCTGGCGAGCAAAGCCTCCCCTGAGCGGCTGCACAGCGTATTCCTCCTCCTGCTCTCTGCTCCACCGTAGGAACTCGTAGATGGGAAACGGCCAAAAAATGCGACATCCTTTCAGAAGAACAGGGGGAGCCGGGCAGGGCCGGCTCCCGGATTTCTTCTGTCACACACACCCACCCCCGTGCACGGAGCGCGGACGGAAGGAAAATGTCCTCTGCCTCCTGATTTACACCCCATCGCCTTGCCCCTTCCTCAAGCACCAGGGACAAAACTGGTCAGGGGGGCAGCGGCACATCCGCCCGCCGCACCTTGCCCCCTTCCCAAGGAAACTCCCTGCAAACAAACACCCACGGGAGCCGGCGAGCCCTGCCGCCCCGGCCGGGACCCGGCCACCCCCCGCCACGGCTGCACCAGCGCCGCACGGCTGCACAAGCACCGCACGTTGCACGACCGCTGCACGATGCCTGCTCGCTGCACGTTGCACCGGCCCGGCACGCTGCAACGGGCACGGCACGCTGCAACGGGCGCTTCGCGTTGCAACGGGCGTTCCGGACCGCACGGGCAGCGCACAATGCGACGAGCACCGCACAAGGCAACCGGCGCCGCACGTTGCAATGGGCACTGCCCATCGCACAGACGCTACTCGGTGCCCGGGCGCTGCTCAACGCCCGGTGTCGAGCCCCGCGGCCCCGTTTCCCGGCCGGGACGGCCGTTCCGCCTTACCCAGGTCGTCACCCGGAGGATGGTCTGCGGCTGCTTCAGGAAATCCACGGGGTCTATGGCCCCCCCCGCCCGGCCCGCTCCGAAGGAGGCTCCTTCCATCTTTCCCCCGCCGCGCCGCGCCGCTCCGCTCCGCTCCGAGCCCAGCCGCGCGCGCCCCGCGCCGGCCGCCC
>JAVKLA010000061.1:18273225-18287038 GCA_034782735.1 Sagittarius serpentarius | reverse complement strand
GGGGTCACCGGCAGGTGCGCGCTCCCGGCGCGCTCCCCCGCCCTCAGCGAGTCCCGGCTGCGGCCCCCGGGAGGGCGGGATGCGGCCGCGGGCACCGTGGACCAGCCAGTGTCACCGAGCTGCGGCCGGGGACACCACACTACGGCCACGGTCACTGTGCTATGGCTGGGGACGGCACGGTACGGGCAGGACACCTCGCCACAGCCGGGGTCACCGGGCTGTTCCAAGGATTACCGTGCTATGGCCGCGGTCACCGTGCTGCTTCTGGGGACAGCGTGCTACGGCCAGGGGTCGGGTGTTGTCACAAGGGTCACCGCGCTATGCCAGCGTCACCGTGCCGTGGCGAGGGCTACCTGTGCTACGGCCAGGGCAACCCATGCGGCTGTCGGCAGGAGGGAGATGCGGTGGCCCGGAGCGCCGGGGGGTCACCAGGCTGCTCGGGTCACCTCTGCTGCAGACGCACGCCTTGCTTCCCCCAAGACAAACACCCTTTCTCTGGCCAGACCCACCCGTGTCCCTGCTGATAGCCGGGACAGGCGGATGTAACGGCAGAAAGGGCTGCTGCCACCTCTTCTGGGGAGCGAGAGCCCGGGAGGCCCCCGCAGCAGGCAGCAACCCCCTCAACGCAAGGCAGGGCTTTTCGGACCTACAGCACGAGCGAGGAGCTCCGCGGGCAGCTCGCTCGGCGCCTTCGGCTGAGAGCAGCCTGTTCGCGTGGCAGAGGGAAAGGTCTGGCGGCTGCTTCGCAGCAAGGCACGCCGTTACGCACCCATTAGCTGGGGCAAGAAAAGGGAAGCGAAGACTGATAGGGCTGAAGCTCTTGCTTTCCTCGTGCGGGAAAGGAGGCACCCAGAGCAGCCGTGGGACGGGAGGAGGCCAAGCCCCGTCACCACTGCCTCCCCAGGGATAGTAGGAAGGAGGAAAAAAAGAGAGGAACCTTTCAGAGGGAAACCCTCAATTACTGCAAAGGGAGTTCCCCCCCACGGCTCCAGGACCATCTCCTGAGTTAGTTTTCATAGCACCGTGATGATGATCCCGGTTCCATAGATACCGATGCCATGACAACTCTGACATCATCTCTGCTTCGGACAGGAGCTGCAGGGAAAGTCGCAGAGAGGAGTACGCATGCACCGCTGGCACGGAGCAGGCCTCCGGTCAGGGCTGGGGGGCTTCTTGTGGCCCCACCACCAGCGCTCCTCCCGACCTGCTGTCCGTACAGCTCCGTTTCCCCATGCGGGGACCAGTGCCGCTGCCAGATCGCACGGGGTACGTGTGTAGCAGGCATGTTAAGCCCCTTACATGCAAAACACCGCACCAAAGCGAAGCAAAGGATTCCCATGCGCTGGGCCCCGTAGCCAGCTCGCTTTGGCCTTTTGTGGCTTTGTCAGTCTGTTCTTTCTGGCAGGTGGAATCAGGATTTAACTGTTAAAGCTCATGATGATGCCATTCAGCTTTTCTCAATTACAGGTGAGTCATCATCTCTCCAGATCTATTTCTGACTCTCAGCAGGAAAAGCAGAATTCAGCCTTTCATTCCTCAGTGTCACCAGTTCCGTAGAAATCACATTTTACTATGTAAAAAAGAAATGGCTACGAAGAGAATGCCAGGCTGGACCCTCCTGCTTTCTGCTAGCAGGATGTCTCATGGGGCTGGCCAGCGACTGCACCCTGGTGTCAGGAGCATCGCCAGCTCATCCCTGAATTGCAGGTTAAGAACAAAGACCATGTTAACTTAAAGGGATTACCATAGGTGAGATTTTCAAACAGCTTCAGCAGTTTAGAAGCAGCTGTTACGGTGTCCTCAAAAATCATTTTCATGCTTTTGAGAACAAAGCATCCTGTATCCATCAGCCCAGAGTTACATACGATGGCAAGGGCAGCCCTGCTCCTTGAGGGTGGCCAGTGCCAGGGAAGCTCCCTCATCTGGGTTGGGCTCAGCACACCCCGCGCCTCGTCCTGTGAGCGGGGGTCCTGACAGCCATTGCCACACTGGACATCCCAGGTGGGTCGGTGCAACCGAGCAGCTCGCGTACGTAAAAGGCTGCGGACAGACCCTCAGAAAACCAACGGCATTGAGCAAGCTGTGGGGTATGCACAGGGAATCATCCAGACCTCTGGGGTCTGCTCTTGGTTTTCTGATGACATTGGGAAAGACACTTCAGTCCTCCCCCTTTCTAAAACATGTTGCCCAGCTCATCTGTCACAACTGGGACAGGCATATTTCGGACTATGCAAAGCACAAGGGACCGAGATGCTGCCTGAATCTTTTAGATGCTACTGTAGAACAGATCATAACCGTTTCCAGACAGATACATAGTTTATACGCTTCAGGGCATGACCACGATGCATCAGGCAAGATCCCCACTGAAATCCCTGCTTCTAAACTTGTCCTCTTTCTCTGAGGTTCATCTCCCCAACTTCTGCTGTGCAGTATGTTTATACAATCATTTTTCACATCATGTTGCGCTAGCTTTTTTCCCCTGCTACAGTGCAGATAAAATGCAGTAGCTATCTCTAGCCTACGTGCAAACTGTATTTTTGTTTCACTTCCTATTGCTGCAAATAAGCTAACAGATACGCAGAGCCAGCCAATAATGGGAAAGTACATTGCATCTTGAACATTTTCCCCATCAAATGGGAGAAAAGAACAGCGTTTGGAAATGGCACTTTCCAGAACATTTGTTCAGTTTGAACAAGTTCTGTCAGCATTTACCGTTCCCCCTGGATTTCAGTGACAGGGAGCAAACTGAGTGGCATGCAGACAAGTGCCTGAGTTCTGTCCGTGTTTTGATTTTACAAGAGTTTAATTAAGGGTAGCGGAAAACATGCCTCCTGCTTCTTGTAGTCACGCTGACTTCTTAATCTTTGTCTCCAACACAAAAAAAGCGAACAGGTTTTTACCCAGGGTAAGTACGTGGACATGACAACCTCGAGGAGAAAAGATGCGGGGCCTTCTCCTTCTTCAAAGCCTGTTGGAGTCAGCCCTCCCCACTCAGCTGAGGGCTGATTTCAACTAGCTTTACAGAGCTAAGAGTGGCGATGTTTTTCAAGGGCATATGGCTGAACACAACCCATTTATGAAAGCTTACCAAGTTACCTGTTGTCAGCTGAACGACTGTAAGCGATGCTAGCGTCGCTCTGCGAAGCAGAACATATTTGCAAAAATTTCCAAGCAGATGGCTGAGGCTAACACACTCTGCTTCACAGTCCCAGCGCTGCGATCGCTGGGACCGGGACCTGGCCCATAGGAAGCCCAGTAACAGACAAGATGAGTTAATATGATTTCTTTAGCAGGACCGACCATATTTTCTCTGTGGCAGAGGGTAGCAGTGGGATGCTCCTGATTTGGCAGGCAAAACAATCAGCCATACTTTCTACTTAACATCTCTAAAATAAAAGTGATGTGAAACTGCCCTGCTCTCAGAACAGCTTTGACAATGTATTTATAGTGAAGCTGCTCCAGCCGAGCAACCCAAATAAGCGGAACGCAGGCTCTCTGCAGCGCGCGGCCCGAGGGAGCCAGCCAGGCTCCGGCCACGGTTTACAGCCCACCGACTTCAGCAGCTCCGCGAGGTCTGGCACTGTCTTTTGCACGAGCGTGGGTGGTAAAACAGCTTGCCCTTCACATTGTCTGGGCAGCACGCTTGAAGCAGTACTTTGATATATGTTCGTTTACTTGTTACTCTGAAATGCTTTGCTTGACATTCATTAGAGTTTGGCTAATACTGCTTTCAGCCATTAGTCTCTAGAAAAACAGGAGAGCTGATGGAAATATTTGAGAGGTGCTTAGAAATTCATAGTGTCCAGTGCCAGAGAGAATGGACTTCCTGATTAGCAATACCTTAGCATGCTATCACTAGAAAGCTACTTAATGCCCTGCACCCTAAGAGATCCAAAAATATCTGGAAGATCATTTATTAGCTGGTTACTCATCCACTTATGAAATGCAGCCATTTCTCAGGTGGGATTCAGCAGTTACTGTGCAAGTATAAACGCAGGATAAGTACGCTATAAAAAAAGGCAGAAAACTTTGCTAACTGAAATCGCCAGGGGAAGATTTGGATAGCAGAATTCAATTGAGATAGCACTTGTTTTGAGCAGAAGAGTTAGTACCTCAGTACTTGCATAAAACCCAAACTGAACAAAAACCCGAAAGGGTTTCAGAATGCTTTCCAGTGTGCAACTGTAGGCTCGACGCCTCACCTAGTAAACTTCTTTGCTTCGTCTCAAAATATCATAGCATGAAAAGTTTGGGGGTTTCAGCAAACCAGTAATCTAATCTGATTCAGTCACTGGGCTGAACTCTGCTACATGAAGGTGCCCAACACCTTGGGAGGAGCTAGACGAAGGGGAAATAAGATCCCTAGCTGTTTTGCAAATTTACCTCCTTAGGACCGCAACAGCAGGTCACATCGTGTAGGGCCTGACCAACAAGTTGACCAACAAGTTGCTTGTCACCTGCTACCTGCTCGGTGTTGCAGCTAAGCAGGTATGGTAATCTGAGCAGAGCTGACAGCTACAAGGACACGGGGCAGCCTCTGAGCAGCTCGAGCCATGCTCTGACATGTAGAGCTTCTACAATTCTCATTTGAGCTACATTAAGCTTTGCTGCCAAAGAAGCTCTCCCAGCTCAGTCCTTTTATTATTATAATTTCTGCTCATGTTGCACAAGAACGCAAGATCCACAGTGCAAGTTCTGGGAGAAAAAAGGGCCACAATTTTTGTGTAATGAATGTGGTATTTGTAGTGATATAATGAAAATAAGAAATGCTTCGTTTTTTAACTGAACATAGCAAATACTGAACAGGTCCTCGGATTCAAAAGAAAGATGTAACCTGACATAAAGGGAATTTGTGGGACGGGTTGAGATGAGTGATTTTATTGTAGTGAGCAATCTCAGGCCCAGGACTGTGCAGCACGAGCACACTGAAATAGCCTCCCTGAAAGAGATTGTCATCTAAATAGGAAATACAGGCAAAGGCTGCTGAAATCGCTATTTTTATCCCCATTTTGCAGAAGTGGAAGTGTGGCTGCAAAAGATGAAGTGACTTACCTGGAGTCTAGCAAGAAACTTGTGACTAACGAACCAGATTTTTATCTCTTGAGTCTACAGTCACATGCTCTAGCCATATAGGCCTTGTCTTACATACCTTGCGTATCTTTTACCCCATCTAAGAAGCATGAGTTGAGGCACAGTTACAGAATCCGCTTTTTCATGCTACTGGTAGCTTGGGCCGGATGTCAAGGATGGAAGCAGTAGGGAAAGCCCAGCCTTGCCTGAGCGTACTTGGCATTTGAAAGTCCCCACCCAGCACTGGGACTTGAGTTTAGACCTAAAGCTTGTTGTTCTGGGAAAAATGGAAGCTTTGAAGGACTGCCTGAAATAGCTGCCTGGTGTCTGCTGTGGAAAAGACATAAATTTAAACTCAGCTGTTTTCTTTCTCACAGATCTGCTAATTCAAAGTAAGGCTCCCATGAAACTCTGTGGGATTTCTTCCTACCTCTTCCCATGCAGAAGGGCTGGGTTGCATCCCCATATCTCAAAAGGAACAGCTTTGTTGAAGCCATGAATGTCCTGTGATCTTCCTTCCAAACGCTCTCTTTCCTCCATAAAGCATTCCGAGCAGATGACAACCATGCCAAGTAACTTTGATCCCTTCTGACTAAAAATTACGCCTGTTTCATGAATGCCGCATACCGTTCCCCTTTTCTGCATCTGGTCTGTGCATAAGCCTATGCCAGTCTGCACATCCGCTAAGGAGCTTGTGTGTGGCACAACCGAGATGTGCCAGTACGGACCAGCTCACCTTTAAGCAAGGTACACATCTGGCTCCCATCTGCTGTTGGCTCAGGCCACAGGCGGAACAAAGCAAGCCACGGGATCTAACCCAACGCAGCCCCTTGCCACCAAGAGAACCTCCGAAGGCTGGCCGCAGCTGAAGTCGCTTTCCTACAAGCAAGCAATGCCCTATATTACACACACAGTGCTCCGTATAAGAAAGGGACTGTTACAAAATTACCAGATAAAATTCAGTTGCCCTTTCCAATCTGTTAACGACCTGATAAAAAAAGCCAGAACTTCTCCATATATGACCTGCTATGGGCTGAAGATCTGGCAGGAAACATGCTGGAAATAGCATCCAGACAATGCTTTATTATACTTCCAAGTGCAGATTTTAGCTGCAGGCAGAGAAATAACACATCGCTTATTTAGGTAATTATACAAGAGGTATTGCACACTAGTTTGAAAAGTAACGGAAGTCTCCAAAATCTCTTCCCAAAACCACAGAAAAGGGACTAGGATGAGGTAAAACATTTGATGTCTGGAGCAGTTTGGTATTCCAGAGAAGCTTAAGACAGGAAAGACGAAATACATGCTTTGTTGCCCTCTACTGTTTGCTTGGTTAAAATGGAAAGCAAATTTTCCCCATAGCTTCACCCCTGTGAAGCACATTGCAGTAACAGACAACAGAAGCCAGGAAGCATGATGGTATGTGATATATGGGAGGGAAAATCTGGGACAAGGAAGAGGCTTCTGCATTAGGAGTGCTCGAAAGGAAAACCAGCAGCCTGCACTAGCACCACGCACAGAAGCAGAGGGCACCTTTCTGCAGGGAGCAACGCAGCAAGGTCATGGGAGGCAGGGGCAGAACTTGCAGCCTCAGTGCCAGGACCATGGCCTAAGTGCTGGACTGTGCCAGGTGCTGCGAGCCCAGACAAACACTAGCGTAATTTTCCGGGCTGTATTAGCTACCCTTCACTAGCCAAGGAAGTGCAGGACACGATTGTCACACACCAAGGGGGACAGAACAGTTTCAAAGCTTGGCAAACGCTAGTGCTGCTTGTTAAGACTTTACTTCTGGAAACGTTAACAGTAATTACAAAAATTAAGAGCAACAGCAATAAGATACCCCAGCATCAGCACAGATAAAGATACTGAATTCCATTTATCCTTAGCTGGTAGGAACCAACATTTGTTCCAGAGTTTTACGAGTTGTGGCAAGTTTTCTGACATGCAGTATATGCATGCTCTCAGCTCCTTCGACTCTGAATTAACTGTGCATTGGGGCAGACACACCTGAACTGGCTGTGTTACCCAGCTTGGAATCAGCATATGGTGTTCGTGTACACTTCCCTGTGGGACTTGCCAATACCGGTCAGTGCTCCAGCTGACCACAGCACTGACCCCTGTCCCCTCCGACAGCCCTCTATGATTTGCCTACATGCTATTAGCTGTGTTTTTGCTTTGCCTGCTTTATTGTATTTCCTATTAGCCTACAAACTCAAGAGTTGTCTTCCCACAACCTTGCTGGCAGTTTCTACTGAAGTGCTTATTCCTGACTACACAAAATACTGAACAGCTCCTTTCCATCATTCAGACAAAAAAACCCTTAACAGCCACTCCAGGAAGGGAAAAAAACCAATGCTGATAGGAAGGGGCAAAAAAACCAAACCAAAATCTAAACCCTACCCTCTCTAAGCCAGTAAAATTCCAACAGGAAGAAGTATCACACACTGCCTGTGACAGGCTGGAGCAAAAGACGCAAGCAAAGCCACCCTTGGGAATCCTACGGTAAGCAGGAGACTGTATACACTCAACACACTGCAAAGGAACAGCTAATCCCTGGGAAAATGTTAAAGGCATAGTGGTACTTCCACCAACATCTCCACTTGTTACTTGCTTAAGCAGCTCTGCCTCCCATTCATGAAGCGGACAATTCCTTTGTGGCTCCCTGCTCTTTGCTTTCAGGGGGAAAAAAAAGAAGAAGAAAAAAAATTACAGCTATGAATGCAAACCAGCCCATGAAAACTGTAAGTCCTTTGCGAGGCTGAAAGGCTTGCCAGGTGCCTGTTACACAGGAGCAGCTCTTGAAGGTCCCACAATCTCATTAGGCAGCACCTGCTCCTGACCATGCTTTGTCTTGCAAGGGCTCCTTGTACTGATAGGAAGCAGCTTCCCGTTTCTGGCAAATGTGATGGGATGTGGTCGGTTGTGTGGTGAATATGCAGTTAACAAACGCTGCCCTTCAGTAGATAACACCCTCCCCTGCCACCCTGCTCAAATTCAACATGATCTGAGCTACTCCCAACTCTAACGCTACCCTTAATGCTCTTAGAAACATATGACAAAAAACACCCTTGAACCCCATAAAATATCCCACTGGTCCCCACATAAAACCAAACTCCGATCTGACAAGCAAGGACCTGCTGTACAAAATCACCGCATTTTTGTAGCTTCTTGGCCCACAGAAAATTACGTCAGTTCAGCAGCACAAGAGGACCAGTTGCAGCCCCGCCTTGTTTGATCAATACACACACACAGAATCACGCAACCTCAGTCGAGCAATCGAGCTCAGACAGTAATATATTGGCATGCAGAAGGTTAGACACACCAGCACAATATGATGCCTTTTCCTAAGGTCTCATGCAGTAGGGAAGCCGGGAATGAACTCAGTTGCTTTATTATTTTCACATCAACAGGAAATATAATTTGAACACAGATATTTTTAAAACTAGATTTAATCAAGTGCATCTAGAAGAGTATTCACTATTTTCTGTACACAAATACAAGTATCTTCAACAGGAATTTCTTACCTAAGATTAAAACTTGAGATGTGGTACAAATGAGCAGCAAAAAAAAAAATCCCCCCTGCCCCCCACAGTCAAGTCCACAGAGATGACGATGTGCCTGAGAAACATCAAAAGCTCTTCTGCAAAGCCATAAACATGAGAGAACAGAGTGCAAGCATATACTTTACCAAATGGCCATTTAGCAAAGTTACAAACTGCCCTAATAACATCCTAGCAGCCACAGCTGGTGCCCTCATTATTAGGAAGCATTCGCTAAATATGCTGGCTTCAGCTTTAAGGCTCCTCCCCTACCCCTGCACCGCTGCCAGGCCAGCAGAACAGGACACCAGCAGAACAGGACACGCTGGCAGAAGGGGCCTTTCCTTCTGCATGCCTCCACCACCTCCTTGAACAACACAGGGTGACAACGACTTTATGCTGCCACAGCCGCTCCCCCTGATTTTGAGCAGATACACGTTTATTTTCCTCTCTACACTCTTTAATACATGGACAGATGCTGCAGTGTGGTGGAAGGCTACCGTGCACCTGCCTATCCTCAACCGCTTGCCAGCACAGGACAGTGGTGGTCCGAGGACTTGGCAGCAGAGATCAACTGCGCTTGCACAAGTAAGTGCAACCCACCGACCTGGCCCATTTTCAGTATCAAGATTAAAAGGGATGAGACAGGTGTTTTACCAATCTGCTCATTTACACTGAAGCAAATCAGGAAGAAATCTCATCACCTGCTCCATAGGCAATGAAATTGTCACAGAGAATAGTCGAGGGCAGACTGGAAAGGAAGAACAGTAAATTCCCCCTCTAGCACAACCAAGTCTGGAAGAAAATGCCTGTCCACAGCCCCAGCTGCTAAGATGATCCTGACAGAACTGGGTAATTCAGGTCATGCATGACAAAAGGGGAGGGCTACAGCCTTTTTGTTGGTCCTCTCCCCACCAGTTTGCTTCATTTTGGGGACTGAGTTTATTACCAAAAAGACAAAAACCAAGGGCTGGAATTTATTTATTCTAAGAACCTCAACATGCTAATAGGGAAATTTTCTGAGCACTTCTAATAACCCAAATGATACCTTCAAGCCCTCAGTTAGACTGGATAGTTCATGAAGTACCTTATCATCAGTTTTCTTGGGTTTGTGTTTAGAAACATAACTACATAAAAAACTTCAAGAATAACCAGTCCATAAAATTTGTCTCATGCTGTTTTAACAGGTCCAACTTGAAAGAACTTGAATATGCCGTAAAACAATAAAATGTATTTCCGAAGTTCTTATGGCTTTTCTAAACACTACGGAGCCTCATGCACACCAGTTTGAAGATCAAAGTTTTTAGATATGAGCTGTCATTGCTCTAATACTATTATAAAAGCACCATTAACATTTCCAGGTAACACTCACTCTATCAGCAAGAGTATATTTACAAATGTACTGTAGTGCATGAAATAAGGAAGCTCACTAAAACACACAAGGAAACCTCAGCAGGAAGTACAGAAGCAAAAAGCCTACTATTGTCATGGTTTGTGCAAACTCCTGCAAACTTTTCACAGCCAGAAATGCAGTAAGGGCATGATATCACTACCTACTTTAAGAATGTGAAATTCTTTTGACTTTTTTTTGTAAGCCGTCTCTTTTTATAGAGACGCATGTGTTCATATGTGCTGTGGTGTAAACCACTCATGCTGAATGAATCCGAAATTCACACTTATGTATCGAGACACTGATGCAGTATAGCTGACCTAGGAAAAATACATGCAGCATGGATTATGACCACTTTCTACAGAGGGTATCTACCCTAGGGACTCCTGTGCGATAAATACTATCTAAAGCTGACATTGCAGTCTTAAGCAAGTCTGAAATACTGCAGGGGGCCTGTAAGGTCCTTTTGTTCTAGAGAGATTTTTAGCTAGGGGATAACACCAGAATATCAACCAGGTCAGCAAGTACCAATCAAGAATTTCAAAACACAAGTGACATCTCAGAAATACTGTATGCTAAACAAAGCTGAATATGCTTCATTACAGACGTCGGTCTCAAGCTATTTTCATGACAGATAAAAGTTCACAGCAGAGATTAAGAGGTTATCTGCTTTAAGATTAAGTAGTTCCGTAGACCTTATTATCATACCACTTACAGTTCCAAAGAAAATTAGCAATCAATTTAAACATTTGAATTTCACCCAGCTGATACTTCATTCCATTCATCAGATGAGAGATTGGATTTTGTTTGTCCTGCTTTAGTTTCCCTTTCTACAATGCTCTCTTACATGGTAAGTTGAAACACAAAAGTTAAACAAGAAATCTGGGCTCCGTGATTTTAGTATTTAAATTAAATGTACCTGCCTTCAGGCCTTTTATCAAAGGAACTGGATGCAAGTTTAACAACAAGCATTGGAGATCTCTGAAAGAGAGATCTGGGGGTACAGACGGCACAAAACACAGCATGAGTTTTCTTTATCAGAACAACAAAAATGAAAATTACAATTGATCAGATGCATTTTCTAAAACATTAGGATAATGCCTGCAGATAAACGTAAAACGCCACAGGGCAGCCCTCTACGACTCTGTTCAGAGAAAATGAATTCTAGTCACAGAAATAAGCAAAAGCCCCTGAAATAAGGAAATGTCATAATGAAAAAGTCTCCACAAGTTTATCAGTGACTTAATTTCCCAGGCTTCTGGCAATTCCTGTGTCAAATGTAAGGCCTCAGTCCCTCAGATAATACATTTATGTCATCATTTATCAAAATATTATTAGGATAAGATTTTCAAATTTACTTTTAGAACTGGTTTACCTTTATTTCCACAAGCCCTATCAGTCACACACACAAGCACGCAAACACACAGTTACTGACTCACACATCTCCCTGTAGTGACTTGACACCAGATTGAATTGGTCTGTTAAGATTTCGAAAGCAGTCTCTACGGATTAATCACAACTACCGTCTTTCCAACCATCTCGCCAGCGTTCATCCACACGAGAGCAGTCAAATTCAGATTTCCCCAGTTTCCTGTTCACTTCATTATGAAGAAGACACAACCACTGGGAGAAGTTATTTCTGTTGCTAGTATCAGGTTGATTTGTACGTAACCTGCAAACAGGGAAGAGGAAACAAACGTGACTTCTTTACAACCACCAACTTCAATACCCAAAGCAAGCACATAGCACACAGAGTCGCCTTTTCTGCTACTGCAAGATGAGTCCCAAAGAGAACCCAGAAGAAAGCACACTAAGAACAGTAATTATCAGAGGCCAAACCTCCACTATAAAGTACTGATGGCTGCAGCTGGCTTGGTTTCATTCACTGCCTAGTCTCGTCAACTGGAAAAGACACAGGAGTCAAACCAGCTTATCTATGATAAAAAGCAAGAAGTACTTGAGTTCATCAAAACACTGAATTAAAAAAAAAAAGAAAATAATAAATGAAAAAACCTGAGCAGTTGTTTTGCCATGCGATGCCTGCTAAATCAATACTTAGGTTTCAAACCTTTTTTTTTTGCATGTTCATCATCCAGAAAAGAGGAGTTGAAACTTTCGAGAAACAAGTTGACAGCAACAGGAGTAGAAGATTTTATTAAACATCACAGCCCATTTTGGTCTTTGCCTTCACTGCTGAGGCTGCCAATAAAGGGGATTTTCTGGGGTAGAAGAACACTTGCCTCCTGAAAGCCAAATTATTTCAAGTCCCAGTCTAATTCCACAACTGAGCGCAAGTCTGGTTTGAACCAGAAAATCTCGAAATTGCCTCAGGGAGGCCTTGGAGGCAGCACACAACCTAACAGCACAAGAAAAGGTATTTGTTGTTTGAGTAAGTGTATCTCTGATTCATGCAATAGTGGAAGAAACCAGTTCAGGTAGCTACAAACCCCAAATGCAGGAAGAGTTGCTGATATGCAAATAGCTGCTGCAGCCCAGCATTTCAGGCTAGCCCCTTCAGCAGCAGCCACCAAAAAAACCCGATGAACCAACTCACCTTTCCCTTAGATCCTCAGCGCAGTGCTCGCAGGGGTAAAACTTGGAGAAGAGGTTGATGAACTCCCTCATCTCCTTCTGCTGGGCACCGGTGGGGTGGTCGGGGTAGTATGCCGCCATGGTGTGCAGGAATGCCCAGGTGTTGCGGCCCAGCTGCTCGCTGTCGAGGGGACAGTCCGGCGGTGGCTCTTTCTCCTCCGTGACCGTCGTGTCCTAGAGCAGGAGAAAGGGTTGCGAGGGGGACACTGGCGCTTGGTGGGGAAACAGACCCTTTGCGCTCAGGTGGGAGAATGAGACGTCAGGGAGAACATGCCCTTCACACCCTCAGCGGGGGACAACGGCGGAGTCCCCCTTCACACCTTGTGGGGAGAAGATGGAGGCCCCCTTCACACTCCCAGAGCGGGGAAACCCTACCCCTGGCCCCTTCACACCCTGAGGAGGGGGACACACAGCCCCATCACACTTGGGGGGCAGGACGGAGGCCCACTTCAGAGCTCTGCAGGGGCTTGGGGGGGACGACAGCCCCTCCAGGCTCCCGGGGCGACAGGGGAGGCTCCCGCCGCCCCTCCGGCGGGAAAGCCACCGCCGCCTCACCCCGCCGCCCGGGGCCGCCCGCTTCCTCTGCTCGCGGAGCCAGGTCTTGAAATCCGTGCAGGCTCGGCACGGCTTCTTGGACGGCTCCTCCGCCCCTGAGCCCGCGGCGCCGTGCGGGACGGCGAAGGGGAAGGCGAAGGGGCCGCTCTCGGTGCCTGGGAACGGCGAGGCGCCACGGCCCGCCCGCCCCTCGCTGGGCGCCGCCATCTTGGCGTCGCGGTGCATCACGGGCCGGGGCGGCCGCCGCGGGAGGCCGCCATTTGAATTCTCCCCGGTTTCCCTCCGGCGGGAGCGGGCGGCCCGGCCGGCGGCGCGGGGAGCCGGGGCCGGGGTCTCGGGAGGTGCGGGAGGGCCTCGCCGTACCCCCGGCCGGGCGCTGGCTGGAGGGACGGGGCTTTTCCCGGCGCTGGCTGAGGAGGCTCGGCCCGGGCGTTCGCCCTTAAACGCCACGGAGAGAAGGGCGCGTTTGTGATGTTTTTTGCCAATACGGCAGCAGGCTCTGGGTTTGCATCTTGTGTTTGAGGAGAACAGGGCGGGTTTTCCTTCACACGGCACAGTGACATGAGCCTCCTGCCAGAGCTTGTCCACCCTGCATCTATCTATCTATCTATCTATCTATCTATCTATCTATCTATCTATCTATCTATCTATCTATCTATCTATCTAT
>JAVKLA010000061.1:18258823-18273125 GCA_034782735.1 Sagittarius serpentarius | reverse complement strand
TCTATCTATCTATCTATCTATCTATCTATCTATCTATCTATCTATCTATCTATCTGTCTGTCTGTCTGTCTGTCTGTATGTATGTACATATGTATGTATATACTGTGTGAGGCAGAGCTGGTGGCACGGAGCAGCTCTCCTACATGCCAGCAGTGGCAAAGGGCACTTCAGCTTTATCTCCAGCGCAGTGATACAATCAGCAGTGTGACTGAAAGAACAAACAAATGGATAACTCAATTCCAACTCACGCACCTGTAGCAGAACACGCCCATATCAAATTTTGCGTGTTTTAACACCTGTGATGTGCCTGTAAAACTACATCGAGGAAGGATTTACTTGCCTCTTTCTGAGAGCGCTTGCACGTGTTACATGAGGGCAGGCACGAAGAAGTGAGCCCTCGCCTGCGGCTGGGCTGCTCGGGGGTGAAGGAGACCCAGGCCTTGCCCCAGCATTTCAGCCTCGAGTGGACGTTCAGCAGCTTTCCTCTTACTCCTGGTGAACCGCAGGCTTGCGAGCACGTGAGGACAGTGACCCAATTCGTGGGCAATGGTCCAGCACAGCATCAGCTTCAGAGCCGGGTTTCTCACCCCTCGGAAAGGTTAATTAGCTACGGCTTGGCACTATGCTAAAAGTGCAGATAAAGCTTTTGGCCGGTTCATCCTGTAGTCCGGTGGGTGTGACCGCCTGAAGCACACCCCGCAGCCAGACTCCGAGACACAACAGCCTTGCGAAGTTCTTGACGGGTGTCAGGATGAAAAGTTGGAGGGCAGCAGAGACATGCTCTTTTCCTTCTTTTTGGCTTGACGCTGTCGTGCTGTTAGAGGTTTTGAGGTTACAGGACAAGTCTCCCACTGTGGACAATGCACTCTAGAACATGAATTTTGTATCCGCTTCCTCTTTTCACCTCTTCATGTCCTGCAGGTCTAGTGAAAAATATGATTATTTTGTTTAATGCAAACAACTGTGTGGCAGGGATGGACATGGACCAAAATATCATCTTAAGAAATCTTGTATTGACTGGCTGGGATAGGTTTTTGCCTCCCTTCCCTCCTCCTCTTCCCCTTCAGGCAGCACCAGCCCTTTTCATGTCCCTTCAGGCAGTTGTGGCCTGGGACCTTTCTCCTTAGCAGCTCCTGCCCCTACAAATAGCTGTACTTCTCTATATACTATTCCTTCCAGGCTGTTTCATGGCCTGTTTGAAATGCATCTTGAGTCTTTTGCCTGATGTTAAGTGCTGTTGTGCCACCAATTCTGCAAAGACACAATTTGTATGAAAGTTGCTGGAAAAATACTGCTCATTTTCAGCTGTTATCCTCTGACGTATTTAACACAGCATGGTGTCATGTTTAGGAGGTAATGCATCATTTCAGAGAAATGCTTCAAAGACTTTGAAAAGATTTCAAAACTTAGTGTGCTTTATGTGGAAATGGTTGACCTGTTTCCTGGTCGGTGTAGCACTGAGCTGACGATCTGGATCTCCATCTTCGGGCCTCCTGTTTACCAGTGCTCCCTTTTTTTTTTTTATTTGCAATTTCATGAGAACATTTCTTTGCTGATATTTGTGAGGGAGGCAGAAGAGACATGAGTAACTGATGGGAACTACTGAAATGGCTTTGTCTAAATTTATAGATAACTATATATCTAAATTCCAGACATGAAGGAAAGATCAAGTAGGAGAAAAGACATTCTTTATGTTTGTTTTCCTTACCCACCAATAAATATTTAAATGATGTTGATGACCTCATTCTTTTTTTTTAATTCAGGAAAAAAGGTATGCTGGTATCTGGAAGAGAGACCCGGGGAATTTCCTACAGTGCTTTATTGCTTAGCCTTCAAGCAATTAAATAGCTGCAGAGATGTTTCTAAGTCAAAGCAATCTCCTTGTTCGGCTGTTAACAGTCTGTTTGCTTCCTTGGTAGTGATTTCATTTATTGAGTTAGTTAAAATATAAGCATGTTTTATTTTTATTTAAAAGGAAAATGTTCATAACCTGGAAAGAAGCTGTTGCTTACAGAGGGATTTGTGCTCAGTGTTGCCCCCCACAACCCTTTTCTGGTCAGCTGTAAGAGCAGAAAAGGTGCTCCCACTTTTCTCTATTTGCCTTCCTGGCCATCATCATCTTGTTTAAAAGCAGGCAAGGAAAAAAATGGAGAGATGCTCAGATTCGAGTCAGAGCAAGGAAATCCACTTTTCTGTCTCTAACTGAATCCAAGAGCAAAGCCTAATTAATTCTGTCCAAAGGAAGGACCGCGGCGCAGAGCAGAGGAAGGACTCGGCAGCCCTCCTTCCTGCTCTCCCTTGGACAACCCTTCTGTTATGTCCCAGCAGAGGCCTGGTGGGTGCCCCGTGGAGGGCCCCGATGGGTGCCAGCGTTCAGCCGCGCGTCCCTCGCAGGCATTGTGTGACACTGGGGCATCCCTGCATGTCCTTGCACCACCGCTGCCCGGTCTGCCCCAAGCCTGCCCAAGAAGCAGAGAAGCTGCAGTGGGGGTGGGCGACACGTGAGCTCAGTGGGGATGGCGCTCTGGGGCCAAAGGAACCCACGGTGAGCCCCGGCAGGCCGGTGTGGTGCATGCTCCGGTTCCGGCCCTGTGGTGTAGGAGCTGGCAGTGTGGTAGAGCCTGTTACCAAATGAGCTCCTAACAAAGACCCCTTCTAAGAGCGGCTGCATCCTGGGAGCAGGGAGCAAAGCTCAGTCCCATGCTTCCTTGATGCGTGGTCCAGGTGCCTGCTGACAGTGGCACCTTGCGGTGCTCCTGGGTGTGGGCACTACCAACAAAGCACCTATTTTTCATTTACTTATGTCTGTGAGACCGGGCCCACTGAAGTCTATTGAATAGGTGCCTCTTCCCAACAGCCACTTAATCTGTGACTGGAATAAGGTGATGTGCAAGACGGCAATGACGGTAATTACCAGGAAGCATTAGTAAAACCTGTGCTTGAGAAAAAGCAAAGGGTGTGTTTGCCTTTCTCAGAGGAAGGCTGCTGTTTGACGTTCTGCTCTTATCTTTGGCACTTGCTAAACAAGAGCTTGGGATCTGGCAGCTGAGAGTGGGTTCACAGGAAAGGAAGAAGAAACGGGCTGGCAAGGGGAAATGACATGTATTTGAGGCCAGATACGCATCCCTCTGCTCGCTCTCTAGCGTGAGGGTGGCAGCTGGGGCCGGACACCCCCCTAGCCCTCTGAACCCCGCTGCGCTGCGGTCAGAAAGTTGAGTCAGGATGGGAAAAATGCATGGCACGGGCATATCCACAGTGGGCTTCGAGTAAGGACAAAGGTCTGAGCTTAAATGCAGCTCCTGAGCAAAGGAGGGGTAACCCCAAGGAGAGGAGACCCCAAGGAGAAGTGACCCCAAGGAGGTTTCACGCAGCTCTTTTCCCAACAGTCCGACCCCAGGTTACAGCAGGTTGCCTATTTATGTACGGATATGATTATGTCTACGGAAAGGCTGCTGATTTTCAAAGATAACTGGCGTAACTGACGGAGAGAGGACCAAACTCTTGCTGCTATCTGCATAGCCCGCTTTCTAGGATGCAACAGGGTTGTACGGAAATGTAATAGTCTGCAGGGCCAGTGAGCCCAGACTGCCTGCTGGCATGCATTTCTCTCCACTACTGCAATAAAAAGTTAGATTTTGACCAGAGAACAAGGAATAATATTCTCAGAGCCTTCTGCATCAGTTGGGAACCTGAACATCACTGACTTTTCCTTAATTTATTTAAAGTTCTTTGAAAAATTTTACCCTATACCTCTCAGGATTCTTACCATGGGTTTTGTGATGGTTTTTTTAGGTAGTTCCAGTTGAATGTAACTGTTGCCCTCTCCAGGGGAGTACACCAACAGGAAGCAGATTTGTATTTACATGTAAAGATGTGAGCCTGAAGTCCAACCAGCTACAAAGCCAGCATCAGAATTAGTCATGCAGTTGTTTGTGAAATTACAGTCAACTAGGAAATAGCAGCAGAAAAATACTAATGTATATTTCCAGGTAAGTGAATCATACTGAAGAGTTTTGTTTGTATACAAATGCATCACCTGCAGAATTTCCAAGGCGAGAATTTATCTCCCAGTTATCAGGAAGGAGCCTGCTGCCATACTTACTTCACTGGCAGTGAATGGGTGAGAGATTGATCTCGGTTCAGATCCGCCCAGAACTATTAAAATCTGTTCAAAACAGCCTGAGGTATGTTCAGACTTCACACACAGTATACCAAGACTCTGCCTTGCTCAAATCTGGGGTCTATACCCCGGCACTGCAGCAGGTTATTTTTAAGTTTTTGCCCTTTTTACATGTGGATCCTCCTGCTGATTAAAGTGAGAACTCAGCAGTAGTGGTGTATATACCTGCAATGGCAGGGATAGGGAGAAACCCAAACTGTTTTCTGCAAGTTGGTACGGCCAGAGCTCTGACACTGGTGTCGTGCTCCAGTCTGTCTCCTACCTCCCAGACTCTCTCCAAGCATCCATGGAAGTAGTTAATGCATTCTGAGCACAAACACAGCACAACTGGGTTTTGAGAGTTGTGCTTTTGAAATCACTTGCCCTGTACAGGACAGGTATACCTGGTGGTTTCTGTCTTTTTCCTCATCCTTTTGCAGCTCTCCCAGATTTTGGGTAATTTCTTTTTCTAGAAGTAGGTCAAAGCAAGTGGACAGTAGTAAGTCTCAGTCAGTGGTGGAGGAAGAGATTTTTCTCAGATAACTATTGATATGAGAATGTGTTGAATTGTTAAGAATTAAACATTAATGGGACAACAGTTCCCCTTCCACATTACCCTCCTCCCCGCCAGGCTCTCGAGTGAAGATTAAATATTGTTTTCCCCGTTTTCTGAGGAGGGCAAGGAACACAAAGTCTTGTCTTTGCTCTGAAATAAAGGCGAACTTTTAACTTGAGCTACTGGTGCTGCTGGAAACCCCAGGAGAGATAAGGCACTTTGCATATTCCACTTATCAATGGCAGTGGGGAATGAGGAAAGGGTAAGAATAAGATGAGCATTTCTCTGACTAATCTGGGAGGAATACAACGATATTGTCTCTGATCAGACTTTACCATATTTAGCATGAAGTAAGAACAGATTTTGCTCAAGTGAAAATGGTATTTCTACACGTTCACTGGTGCTTGCTTTGCTTGCCGTTGGCTGTACAGGTTGTGTTGCTGGGATTTTTCCCCCTGACAGTTCTCGGAGCGTGCGGGGCAGGCTGTGCACGGCGGAGGAACAGCCTCCTCGAGGCTTGAAACCCCTTGGAAACTCAACCCTGCCTTCTCTCTCCCTTCACATCCTGTAGCCGGGTCCCAGCATGTACACATGCTGCGTTGGCCTCATACCACACAACACACTCATCATAACCTTTTTTTTTTTTTTTTCTATAGGAAACGATGCAGGAAACTTTCTCTTACAGCGGCTTAAGTTACATTCTTATCCTTCCTGGAAGTTTTCTTCTTAAATCATGCTGTTGTCCTTTGCGTAACCTTAGAAAGACATGCCACTTTTACAAAGGAGCTATGAAATTATTGCAACAAGTGCTTGGTAAACAGGGTCCTGCCCAGCGTGCCCCAGGCGGCGAGCAAACCTTCTGCAAAAGGCCGCTTTCTCCCTGGGCTGGGCGGCTGCATCCCAAGGGCATTTCAAGGAAAAATTGCTCTGTTGCTTTCCTCCCTCTCAGCCGGCCAGTGCGAGGTTTGAGGGAGTTTGATGCAATGCTGTGATTTTATACCAGCCGCCTGGCTGAGGCCACGCTGTCAGGGACCTGGGGGAGGGCATGGGACCCCCGTGTCCTGAGCCCTGGTCTCCTGCATGGGGGCAATAACCAGGGATGCCCCAGGCACAAACCCATCGCAGGAGATCGCAGATTAAAAGGAGTGGGACTCGAGGTGGGAGGGTGGCAGAAGAAAGCAGAGACGGGCACAGAGCAGAGAGGAGAATGAAAGCGCCTGAGGAAGCCAGCCCCTCTCCATCTGGTGGCTCAGGAGGCCACAGGGATCGCGTGCAGTTTCCTTGTGGAAAAGGCAGATGAAGGGCTTGTAGAAAACGAGCGCTGTCTTTTCCCAGCACTGCTGCGGGAGGCCTTGCTGGCTGGTACAAAGACAGCTCAGGTAGCAGCACTGCAAAATTACTTTTTCTTCCTTCCAGCAAATGCTGCCGTGGAGAACAGAGAAAACACACTCAACCTTAACCGATCTTTGGTCTCGGTAGCAGGAGAAAACTCTTACAAGCTGCAGCAATTCACTGTGATCCAAATAAAACGCCTAGCCTGCAGGTATTGCAAAATGCATTCTTGGTGCTGTGCACGCACTGCAAGTTCACCGCCCGGAAAGGAAGGTCCTGCACGCAGCCCCGGTGCAGATACCTACTGTCCAGCTCCCGTTATTGTACATGCAGTGCCAGTTACCACAGCTCTTCACGCTCGAGTCCTAACTCTTTATCAAGAAGTAAATCTGCCTGTGAGGAGTTAATGAACCCCCTGCACTGAAGATGGACGTGCACCTTCTGAAGCTCCTGCAATGCAGCCGCTCCTGGGGGTGGAGAAAAGTATTTCTGAATCAGATTCCACTGGCCACTGAAAAATGCTTTAATGCCTGCAGCAGCTGCTGAAATTAGAAGGAAATGAAATACCTTCTTCTGGATTTGATATTGCAAAATCCCTCATCCCAGGCTCTTTGAAAGTTCAACTGCTTCCTTTGTTTATGAGGTGAAGGATATTTTTGTCAACTCCAGTGTCTGGGTTTTTTTTTTTTTTAAAGTAAGAGTCTGTTTCTCTATTTATTGGAAGTCTAAAACCCCTTTGTACTCTTAAAATCAGCTTTTAGCAGCTGGGCTTTTCATTAAAGGTGCTGATAGGTCATGTGTTATCACAGGTGACCTTCAAGAACAGTAAAGGGCAGGTTTTGATCCTGAAGGTGATGGTGGGAAAAGATGAAGCTCTCCTACCGGCATCGTTCCAGGCGAGGGCCCCCCTTGGCTGTGCCTGCGGCTCCTTTCCATATCTCTTTCTTGCAGCCATAGTATCTCAAGGGTGGTTTGAGGACTTTTTCTCTCTTTGCCTTTTCCTGGTGAGTTTGCAAGAGGTCAGCGAGTCTGAACTCCAGCAGTTCCTCCTGTTCTGGGCATAGAAAGAGATATGCCTGATTTTGAGCCCCACGCATCTGCAGCTGTGAGACGTACAGGTCACTGACCAGCCTGGACCTGACTTGTGTACATAGTAAAGGGTGTGCGTAGCACGGCTCCTTCTCTTTTTCATGTGTGTGCATTTGTGACAATGCCATTGCTTGTTAGACTTGGAAAATGGCTGTGGTGGAGCTGGTGAAGGGCTGCCTTTGGCTACCCCTGAGCATCCACACACTCAAACCCTACTTCTGGCTCTTGTCGGACGCAGTGAAGGATTGGTCCAGGCACTTGTCCCACCTCGGCTGCTGTACTCTGGTTAAACACACTGGATTAAGTTATTCCTGGTCCATAACAAAATGAAAAGAAAACGAGACCCTCAGTCTTTATTTGTCATGGAGATTTTACTGTCACTGGAGGGGAGCTGGTCTTGTAATGGAAAGAGCGGAGCGGGCAGCCCGGGTGGCCAGGGGGACCCCCTGAAGCCACTGGATGACCTACCCTGTCCTTCAGACCGTGGGCTCTTTGGGGCAGGGACTTTGGTGTGACTCTCCTGACTATACCTTAGTCACCTTCTCTGACACAAACAAAAGTATTTCATATAGCCGGAGCAGCTGTTTTATGGTGGTAGTGATGTTCCTGGAGTAGCAGGAGGCAGAGCTCCACCTTGGCGAGGTGTGCGTGGCTTTCTTGAAGCAGGCTGCAAAACATCTGCAGTTCTTAGGGAGGAAAACTTGTGTTTCCTCAGTCTTGTCAAAGCGGGACAGCCTGCTCCTATATATTACTTATTAATTTATGATCTCTTTTGTACCTTGTAAAACGACTAAAGAAAAAAGTAACTGCTGTCTTCAAAAACTATGTAAATACATACTGATGATGAAACAGCAGCGCCCAGCAATATTTACTGAGATTTACTTTTTCCGGGCAGACAACTCCTACCCTTCGGTTAATAATTACACATAAGGAGGTACCAATTTATAGCAGGATGATATGGAAGTAGTAGAAGACTAGGGGAAATGGCATTAAACTAAAAGAGGGCAGATTTAGACTAGATATAAGGAAAAAATTTTTTACCATGAGGGTGGTGAAACCCTGGCCCAGGCTGCCCAGAGAGGTGGTAGAAGCCCCATCCCTGGGAACATTCCAGGCCAGGCTGGACGGGGCTCTGAGCGACCTGATCGAGCTGAAGGTGTCCCTGCTCACCGCAGGGGGGTTGGACTGGATGGACCTTTGGTGGGCCCTTCCAGCCCAAGCCATTCTGTGATTCTATGATTCTAAGAGGCAAGGTAAACTTGACAAGGTAAGGAAAATGGTATTTTGTTTTGTTTTTTCTAAGTGTGCTCGAATGTATCCAGCAAAGATGTGGAATTAATGGCCTCTCCTAATCAGCTATCCATCCTTCCCAACAGAAATGGCCCTGACCCATCAGGGTTTTGTGAAGGAGGTGCAGTGACGCTGTTGAGGAGTGCTTGTGCTGATCCAGAGCCAACCTGGCACAGCCCTTCCTCTGGTTTCGCAGATAGTGTCACTTTAGCCTAATACGACGTGACTCATTAGGTCAGTGTCTTGAGCGGACAGTTTCTTGACATCAAACTTGACAACAAGGCAACGATACTGCTAGAGCAACTGCAGAGGCTTGAACTGAGCTCTCCGGGACGACACCAGTCATGACAGCGTTGTGATCTCGGAGTAGTGCCTGGCCATTCTACCCCCCATACCTCTGTTCTGCATTGCAGTGACCTTTGCTTCTGCAATATGCTTTCTCAATAACTAATTACTGACTTTTGAGTAGATTTGCTCATACCTTGCTCTACCCGAGGTCCCTGTCACTAGCCAGTCTCCCCCAGAAACTCAGCTCTCCAAACTGCATGGCTGGCTCTTCAGCCCCAGCTGACCTGCAAACCTCCAGGTAGTTTCACCTTCCTGTTGTAACACTTGATCACGTTTTCCACGTCCCCCTTCTGCCTGGGTTCCCTGAAAACGATGAAATATGGCAAAGCTTTTGGAACTAGGAATTGCCAAAACTGAGGCTGTTTCCTACTCTTCCTTTTTTCACCGACACCCGCAGTACCTGCTGACGTGGAGCGACGTGCTGCCTGAACCTCCCCCGGCCATCTCCTCTGCACACAGAAATTGCAGCTCCTCTGAGATATTAATTGTCTTTTGCTTTTCCCATTCGGGGTAAATTTGTTTAAACCTTTACGCTCTTGGAAATACATTGTGTTTTGTGTTTACCACCAATCAAATGTGCTCTGCTGACAGTCTTGGTTCCAGCTATTTCCGAGAGCCCCATAACAGAGCCCTGCAACGGCGAGCGTGGCCCCGGCTTGGCTGCCAAGGGGAAGCCTGGGAGCGTGGGTATGATGACAGGGAGTCGGCGAAGGGTTCTGCCACCTCGGACACTGGTAGCTTCCAGATAAGCACGATCGTAAAGAATAAAATCACCGGAAGAAGTGGTTTCTTCTCTCTACATAAAAACCTTACCTTTTGAGCCAGGTAGATTTAACAGCACGTGCTTTTGCTGGACCCTTCGTGAACAGTGGGATGGAGGGTCCAGTTCTGGGGCTGCTGAGAGCAGCGAGCTGCGTTCCATCACCTTTCCGCAGGGCAGCTCCCGTCTGGCTTCATGAGCCAGGAAGTGCCTTGGAGGTGCCATCAAAGGGTTTTTCCCACCAAATTGCACATGGGACCAAAGTGCTCCCTGTGTAACTTTCCCTTCCCGACGCAGGACGGATATCCAGCAGCAATAGATCGAACTGCAATGAAAACACTTCCTTTGTCCCCAGAAACTCCCATCCTGCTGTGCAGGAGCAGCCTCACGTGCACATGAAATGCAAACCAAGGCCCTGCTCACCATATTTTCTGGCCATCCAGAAGGAATCTTGTTTGGCTTCCCATTCAGATTCTGGTTGGGAGGGGGGGGCGTTTCTGGTAGATGAAAAATCATCCGCAGCTGTTGCTGAGGGTTTTGAGACACCAGGTGTAACTGGAAAATGAAAGGGAAGGCAGGTCTGAGCCTCTCAATTCGGGCTCCAATAATGCTAATGGTTCAATTTCGGCTTCATCAAAGAAGAGGGGGAGGGAGGACGGAGAAGGCGGTTTGATCACACGGGTGCCCATCAGCCAAGTCATAACCCGAGGCATGCTAATGGCAGCAGTTCAGTGAAAGGACAGGCTTTCCAGGGCTGCAATTACCGCTCCTGCAGTGCCTCCGGGCAGCGGGAGCTGGTCCACGGGAAGAGCTGCTGGTCGCTTTGGGTGGGTACGCACAGCTGGCTTGATGCGGGACAGAGCATAAGGCACTCGGAGCTGAGTTTCTGTCGTGTATTTACACCAGAGAAGCTTTGGGACTTTTTCAGTTGCACCCCAGGGATGCGTTCGTTCATCCTTCGCTCCGGCAACGTTGGCATCAGCATCTCCCACTGCTTTCTGAGAGCATGCAAGTATTGATATAGCTACCAGAAATCCATTGAAAGTGAAGTATCTTGGCAGACAGGACAAAGCAGTAAAGAGATTTGTAACAGCTAGCACGCACGTCAGGTTGTGCCTGATTTGTGCTCTGATTTGTGTTCTTAGTCAGTTTTTGGGCCTGGTGTGAGCACAGCCCAAGCTGCAGCCACCTCCGGCAGGCACGTCTCTGCAATATAGCCATAAACACAACACGTCTGTCCCTGGAAATGTATTTCAGTTCACAGCAGGTGTTGCTGCCCCGATGACCTCCCCAACACCCAGGGATGATAAACCGACTCAGCCGCAGGGCCAGCTCGCTTCCCGGCATTATTCTAGTAAGGATGCGATAAGATAAGATGCTTTTCCTCCCCAGCTCTCTGAACTATGCCCCTGCCATTTGCGCTCCCGAGTATTTGCACGTTACAAGCAGAGGGGCAGGTAAAAGGCACGCGGTAGTTTCCCAAATTACGGAATTTCTGCCAGCGTTACTGGGCGGAGGAGGAAGTGCGGGAACGCCTGCACCCTGCCTCCCACTGCAGCGTATTTAACCGCGGGAGTGGTGCCCGGAGCCGCATCTCTGCTCAGCCTCCAGCTGCCCTGGGGAAGGAGGAGCAGGCTTGGGGAAGATGAGCTGTGGCAGGTACCCAGTGGATGTGAAGGCTGTAGGCTTGATGCAATGCAGAAAGCAGAAGGTACTTTAATGCTTTTTTTGTTGGATTCTTTTTTTTTTTTTTTAACTCCTTAAATATTTACAAATTGGGAAACTAGAGGGTTTTTTGAGTTATTCTTACAGGGGTATACTTGCTTGTTTCCCCACAGTGTTGGGATTACAGCCTTGTGATCTAGGATAGGGGTCTTGGACTTGTTTTTTAATGGGCTTAATATCATAAGAAAATGGTTATATTCTGTGCTGCTGTCTTTCTGTTCACAATGTCATAAAATTCTTCTGGTATTAACAATGATTACCCGTTCGGGGCCCTAAAATTAAGGAAATGTTTTTGTAGGTCTAATGTTTAATTTAATTTTTTAATGTGACAGTCTTGCAGCCTGAAGCCAGAACTAAACCACAGGTTCTGGCAAATGCTGATTGCTTGAAAGCATCCAACATTGGACATACTGTAATTTAAAAACATGCACTTCTTTTCCCTTTCATTTTTCCAGAACTACATGATGTTTGTGTCATGGTCAGATCAGAACAACATTCTCATCTACCGGACATTTGAAGACTTTAAGAGATTCCATGTAAGTGAATATTTCCCTGAAAATAGGATTCCTCTCCTGGGGAGGGGGGGGAGGAAACCCAGCCGTGTGCCGGGGCTGCGAAGCACCACTACTCTCTCCTTCTCCTCACTTTTAGAAAGAGCTGAAAAGAAAATTCCCCATCGAGAGTGGCTCGCTCAGGAGATCTGACCGGACAATACCCAGGTTTAAAGGTAAGGAGAACAAATCTCTGACGGACCAACAAACATGACAGAGCTGTCGGGGCAGTCGTAACTGATGACATAGACTTCAGTCTCTGAGTCTGACCTTCCGCTGGAACAGATTCACGCGTCGCTCCTGCTCGTGGCATGGTACTGCTGGGTTACATCAATGTGCTTGGGTCTATTACAGACTTAAAATAACCCAGAAAGACTTTTTTTTTAATAGATAATTGCACTTGGTGAGTTAATATTACACTTTACATATTGGCCCAGAGCTCCTTGCAACATTTAAATATGAACAAAGAGAATTTTTAGATATTCAAAAATTGTATCCGGCACTATTAAAAATGATAGGGAGGCAGAAACAGCTGCTGTCTCAGCTTCTTACAGTTCGGGCTTGTGCGGGGAAGGGTGGTAGGTGAGGGCACCCCCATCTTCAGGCAAAAGATGCTGCTCCCAAGGCACCCAGGTCTGTTCTTGTCTTACACCAGCTTTGCTCTTGTCATTTTAAAGATGCAAACGTGAAGCAGAGGAAGAGTGGGAAGCTTAACAGGTGCCTGGAGATACTGAAACTGCTGGAAACTTACTCCCAGGAGCTGCTGAAAACGGTTGCTAAAATCTCCCAGGGTGAAGACGTGATTCAGTTTTTCAAGGCACAAACCCAAGACCTAGATCCCGCCTTTCCTGAAAACAGGTTTGAAATCGTGTTTGTATTTTTTGTTTGCATGTCCCTTCATGAAACAGAAATGGTACAGAATCCAGGTAGAAGAGAAACAGCAGTTACATACCGGGGCAACAGAGCAGGGAATTTCTACTGAATGCTTTAATGGATGTTTATGTTGTTTCTGATGCCTAAGCTTCTTAGCCTACTGCATAGACGATTTTACCAAAACTGATACTAAACTCAACCTTCCACGTGAGTTTTCAGTAAACCAATGTTAAACCTTACTTTTCAGTGTTGTGATAATGCCATCAGAAATTGGAGGGGAAAAGAAAAACCAGCCAGGGCAGCAGCTCTCCTCTATTACACATCCCCAGGCATCCCAGAGCTACAGATGCATCGAAACCTTTGAAACCAAAGATACAAAGAACAAGATTTTCAAAGTCGCTAAGAAGGAAATTGTTGAAGTGTTGATCAAGGACATGACTGGTATGTTTGATAGGGATTCTTCGGGTTCAGGGATGGATGGTGTAGACTGATTCAGAGCTTGGCAAAGGCCGAGTCGGTACCATCACGGGTGTGGGTGGGTGTTTGTACCTGTGGTGTGCTTACCCAGATTTACACGGGAGGAAAGAACCAAGTGTCAGCACGGCATCGGCCAGGGACTGAGCTGCTGTGCAGAATGTCCCTCCTGCCTCTTGTGGCAGAGCAGCCCCTACCCAGGGATTATGGTCATCTGTCTACTTGCAGTCTGTTAAAAACCATTTTTTGTTTTTTGGGTTTTTTTTGGTTTTTTTTGGTTGGTTTTTTTTTTTTTCTGTTTGCTGCAGGATGGTGGCTAGTGGAAAACGCAGACAAGCAGATAGCCTGGTTCCCAGCCTCATACCTGGAAGAGATTGATGTCCACAAGGATATCCAGAATGCCTTGAGCTCAAACGAGGAGGGTAAGTCTGCTTCTGATCCCTGAGACACCACATTCTGCCTTCAAAAAAATGAGTTCTGCAAAAAAACCCACGACTTCAACCATTTCTTGGGAGTCCATGCCTGGATCTCTGGAGCTCTGACTTTTCTGATCAGCCCTGCCACCAGCTCTGAGCAAGTCAGTCACTCGCAGGGACACTTGCCCTGCAGCTCTCACTTGCTCCCCAGGGCTGCTGAGCTGGTCTGTCACAGGGATGGAGGCATTTTCTCGGCAAGGCAAGGCTGAGCTCCCCCTTCTCTCTGCAGGCAGCCTGTACTTTGTTGTGCGGGCCTATGAGTCTCAGAAGGCAGACGAGCTCTCCCTGAACAACGGCGTCGTTGTGGAGGTGGTCAGGAAATCTGACAACGGCTGGTGGCTGATCCGGTAAGGAGGATTTTCCGAAGCGCGCGCTTGCTCCCTGAGGGAGCCAGTTACCTGCTGCAGGTGCTTCTTGCCTGCTCCTCCCCAAGCGGGGTGCAGAGGAGCTCCCCCTGAGTTGACTGCCCTTGGCTAGGGGCGGGTTTGCCTCTTCCTCGTGCCCTGGGTATAGCATCGGGCTGAGTCCTCACCTGCTTCCCCGGGTGCTCTGCTCCCTCCCCTCGGTCTGAGCAGGGAGAAGGGATCTTCATAGAACCACAGAACTGCCTAGACTGGAAAAGACCTGTAAGATCATCTAGTCCGATCGTTGGCCTAGCACTGACAAGTC